>OX401413.1:28288273-28585773 GCA_947846245.1 Cerastoderma edule | reverse complement strand
GTACAGGATTTCATGCAACCCGCAAGCAAGTAGGAAGGACGTTTACTTAAATACGGTACACCATTAGAGCCATCGCATATGAGTGTGGTTATCTACAACACGACACACAGCAGTACGATACTGATAGCACAAAACCAAGATAGCACGATTATAGCAATAATGCGATAGGGCGATAGTTATAATGCGAAAAAACGATAGCCTGGAGTCCTGGCCCATGCGTATACCTCGCATTTGTACGTGGCTATATCAAACGACAGAAGATATCGAACGTGCAAAATAATGAAAGTATGCTACGACCCGCCAAGTGTAAGATATACGAACGGGTTAACTACCTTTTTTCAATAAAGTTCGTACGACAGATTTCCGCGTAAATCTAAGAGAAACAGAGAACTAAAAAAATCGTACTTAGACGTGAACGGAAATTGAGTCCTTCATGTGAAGTTTCAATTGTACATTTAATCTTGTCCATTTTTCATTCACCAAACTAGAGTAAGCATACCTTTCATAATCAAAGGTTACGGCAGATTTGTAAACGTTGGTGTTAAGATACGACGAATCTTTGTGAGACGATCCCCAGGACCTCCGGTTAGATAAAACGACAGTACGATCAAAAGTAACATCGTAATCGTGCTGTTGCGTTATCGTAATCTGCTTTTAACCACATTTTACATATTGCTCAAGGCGAACTGCGGTACGTAGAGTGTCGGCATCAGAACTCGATAATCGTGGATTCGAACCCCGCAAGTAAAGGGGTGCACTTATCTTGCAACTTTTAATTTACCAACACTCGGCTCAATTACTGGTTATAGGTACAGAAAGCAGAATCAAGAATTATTTAAATAAGTAGTGAGAGCGTGTTTAACGAACAAGAAAGAATTGCTCTCAATTAAAAATGATCGCTTTTTGACTAAATCATACACACTTCAAAGCATACTGTTATCAAAGGAAACGGTCCTATGTCAATATTTATGATTTGTCAGAGTTGGATGAAAACGACTCCGCATATGAGTCACTATGCAATATCCCACTAAAAAATGCAATTCCTTCTCCAAGACGTCAGATACACATAAATTTACATGCAAAAGAATGGACGTCATGAAATAAATGAAATAAAACTGTCGCGCGGCAAAACGATCAATAAAATTTTGATTAGTTGATTCGTAAAATTATCTGTAAAGTTCAAGAGAAAAGTATCGAAATAACAGGCGAAAAGAAAAAAAAATCCAATAATAGATTTACCAATAACACTCGGCTTATTATCCAATCTTCATCTAAAACATAAATCGTAATACTGACTTTTGCTAGTTTTTATTCGTAGACTCTACCAGTGAGATGTAAATACAAGATATACCGTTATAAGTTTTAATTCCAACTAAATCCAAGTTCAAGTCCGAGATACGTCTTTGTCGCAACACACTTAATTAGGACACAACTGTATCTTGCGTGAAAAAGTCTAGATAAGCACTCAGGAAGTTTCACTCAATCAGTTTTCTACCAAAACGCATTCCAGATTTGGACATGATCTGATACAAATGACTTTCAGAGTCTGCGGTTCTACCAACATGGAACGTTCAGTCGTAATTGACTGTCAAGCACACAGGTTCTCCAACCATTGATCATAAAGCAGCGCCTAATATTGATATCATGTTAATAACAAACCGTCAGATGAAACGCTAATCATCAATAATGACAAGAAAAACTTAGTTATCTAAATCAAATAACACTAAAGAATGTAGAATCCAGAATCAAGTATGAGTGACATATAATTGTATAAGGTAGAATCGTCGCTGAAGATTTAATCACAGGGTAAAACGAATGACAAGACTGAAAACGACACTTGTCTTAAGTATATATAATATTGAAAGAATTAAGATAGAAAGTGTTTTATTACCGGTTTATAACATAATTACAGCGTGAAAAAAATATTCTGCGAGATTTGTTTAAAATCCAAATATATGTACAAAGTTATGCCGCAAAGAAGTATTTCTATAAATATTGTAACATAAAACTTTCTATCTAATTACAAATATAACATAATTAGCAAATGCAATCACTTAAAGTATGGCATTAGGAATATATTATAATTATGTTTTCTGAAACGATTAGTAACAAGTCGCAATACAACGATGGTACATGTTCAATGTCTTAATTTCTTATTTGTTTTCGTAAAATATATTTTGTGAACATCCCAAGAAACGCAGGAGATCTTTCATTCTCCAAACGTTAATAAAAAGAGGAATCTATTCGGTAAATGAAATCAGAAATTGAAATCTTGCACAATATAAACTCTTGAAAACATTTAATTCAACTTAAAAATTCACTAAACCATAGAATTGTTAATGGAAAGAGAAAGATAATTTATAAAGAATTAAACCGCCATTGCTTGAATCTAATAAAGTAATAAAGTCTAATCTAGTAAAATTGTTTCAATTATTCCTTAAAACTATAGCAATTATGTTTCTTTCAAAGCGATGCGAATACAATTAAGTTAGAAAAAAAATAAGCGAAATTTGAATTAACTTAAATTAAATGAGCACAGCACCAGGTCATAAAAATACACACTATTAAATGATCCAATCTATGGCCGAGAAGTAGCCGCGGGTACTCGAATAATACTTGTGCTTGAGTATGTAATCGAACGAATCTTTACAATATTCAACCAGTAGGAACCAAACAAAACCTAAGATATTGATTGGTTGGACCTAAAGAAATCGGATATCGAACTTTTTAATTCAATTTCCATTTCATTCAAATATATCAGTGTTGAAATATTTTGATGTATTGTTTATAAATTTATTGTTTTAGGTAAATTTCTTTTAAAGTTTTCTAAACTCATCATGTCATTTATGTTATTTGGTCATTTTTCCTTAAATGTGATTCTTGGATAAAACAAACTTATGTTATAAAAATTTTATGTACCATTCCGTTAGAATTGCCAAATAAGGCTATTGGAATATTATTTAAATATGTTGCAATTAAAAAACTCTGCAACTTAAAACATTTTTCAAGTGACATTTTTTTTATTTTTTTAAAAGAAAGCTCTTAGATTGATACAACGGAGTTACATCTGAAATTTAAAAAAAAAAAAAAGGAATGAAATATTGTATCTCTTTGAGTCAGATTTTATCCAATTTAATGAAGACATTTAAACACATAATAAAACAAGATGAACTAAATCCAAAATAAAATACAAAACAATTTACTTAGAACAAAATACTCAATATTCTCACTAACTAGTAAATTAAAATGAAATACCTTCTAAATAATCCAAAGGAATTTTCTCCAGCCGAAGAACGTGCCTTACATATCAAAGGCATAAAAATATAAAAAGAAAATCAAAGGAAATTTTACATTTATTTCTGAAGAAAATTGCCTCATTTTTCAATACTTCGGCAGAACCTTTTATCGAGGAAAGGTATACATACTCAACCTTACATTTTTTTAAGTTAAAAGATGTAAAGCAGAGTGTGTTTTATTTCCGTGGTAAAGGCCAAAATATTAAAGAAAAAAGAAGTCTTTAATGTAAAACACGTTTTTATTCTCAATGTCCAGCATGGTTATCGAACCTAATGTATTCCAAAGACTAACCGTACACTCTACATCTACACCAAAGGGTTGGCACAAATAAAACACGTTTGTCAATACCACGGAAGTGACGAAAGTTACAACGCGTGATGTAAACGCGAGATCCTCGCCGATTATGCAACACTATTCCACTTCTCACACTTAATTAATTAACTGTGTTCGCCAATGAACGAAAACACACGCTTTCCCATAGACTTCAAGCTCACATCGCAAGTAGCTTCATTCATTAATGTATTTGAAAATTCCAATGCGTATTTAATTACATTAACTTTAAGATATGAATTGTTAAATTACTAATATATTCATATTTTTTTTATATTTTTTATTTGACATATGTCCTATTTCCCTGGTCCCATTTTATATTACTCTGTTGTCCGCAAATTCGCAGAGTTTGGAAATTTTCAACATTTAACATTACGGATTATTTTTTAAACAATCCGTTAAAGTAAAAAGCAAAGAAAAACTAAAATATACGCAGCCTATTGATACATGGTCTGTGGTTCGAATCACCATTTGCACAAAGATAATTTTCCTCCAATATCTAACGAATGTTAGCAAGATAAAGAATTATACAAAACTTGCCAGTGAAACCACTCCAACAGATAAAGCAGTCCATGTTGAAGCTTAACCGATACAAATAACAGCGAAATATTTGTCGATTCGGAAAAATAAACTAATATATTAAGAAAGTAAATATATTCAATTACCTGAAATTCCGAAAATTGTAACTACTAAAGGACTACCGGAAAAAACGCAAGATTGTACCATTACTATCGTAATTTATTTTTCAATGAAATTCCCAAATATCCTTTGAATTAATTCATAAATAAAACAGCATTAAGGTATAATGCATTACAGTACATTTACGGAGGTTGATACTCAAAGAACAAATAGCAGTGTAAATATAATGGACATACGCAATGCAAGAATATGAAGATCCTATCAGTGTATACTATTCTTAATGCGAGTCTGGCAATAACAAACATTTTTCAAAAGAGCACGAACTATTTAAACGTCATTTTAACTTCCGTATAACATTTAAAAGAATTGAAAGAAATGTCCGAAAAATAGTTATAGTACTAAAATAGATGTACATATTTTGTGAAAAACGAGTAATCATATAAAAACCGAAAAAGCAAGTCACAACGGCTTGATTAAATCTCTTAAAATTGCGAGGTTTAACCAACGGTTCAATAACGCCGCAATATTTTTTCCCCGTAAATAAAACCATCTTTAAAGAAGAAAAGAAAGAAAACGGTCATCAATCGCAAAGCAGACGAAAACTTTCTAAAATAATGTTCAATTTTTAACTGAATGAGTCTCTTAAGCCAGGTATCAAATATGGAAAATAATGTAAAATCTGACATGTAATTGAATCGTTGATACATAAATGAAACGCAAATGTTAAACGGTTATTTTTTAAAGTTTTACTACAGTTAAATAAGACAGGGGAACTGAATGAGAATTGAAACAGTGAAACTAATATTCAACGAAAAACGCCACAAACCTATATAGAGAGAGGAACACATGGTTGTAACCGTGTTGTAATATGACACATTTCGTAAGATAATGTGATTATGTAAATATGCCAACATATTTAAACTAGAATCACCCATTAAGTTTCTTGTCGTCGAAAATTTGGTTGGAGATCTAAAGTGTCAATGTTCTAATGACTAATAGTTCCTATTCAATGCATTTTCATTTATAAAATAAATAATTATTTTTGTGTTCAAGTAGTCCATATTGATGTCAATAACCTTCTCTCATTAAATTATTAAAGCCATTAATAGTGCATGTTACATATCCCGAAAATTTGTTTTAAAGATGAATATCTTAAAAAAGTGTTACCAAGAACTAATAAAAAAAAAATATATATATATAGAACAAAGGACGGCTCTGGATTAAATAGCGACTGAACATCAAACACTTTGTGTAAAAGCGTAAAAGCAATAACAAAGTATTTTCATGAAATTATGAGTGTTTTTTATATAAATAATTCTTTTTAAAAAAACTGGGGTGAAAAAGGCCTTTAAATTATCTCTAAAAGAAACGCAATGAAATCTCTAAAAGAAACGCAATGAAATTAGCTTCATAAAATACAAACATAAATTCAAACAAGAAAGAAAGTAAAAATGATCATCAGTAGGATCAATCGAAACAGAATCCTCATTTAATAAAATAATTGTTTCAAATAAAACTGCAATGCTGAATACAATAAAACTAACAAAGAAACCATCAAAAACCTTGGCAAAGCTTTGAAAATTTTCGTCACCGTCTTTATTTTATTTTACATCAAGATAAATATCAATCTAAGTCATTTATTCAAGTACGATGCTATCTATCGGTATATAGATCCTCGTGTGCTTTTTAAAGAAAACTAGAAAAAAATCTATATATATATTAATAATTATTCACAACGTAGTTCTCATTCTTTAATGATTTTATGAATTGACATGGATTTTTTTTTTATTTCATTCCGATTTTCACTGATTTGATTTCATCGCATGAATAGGTAAACTGGTATCATGGTATAACTGAAATCCAGTAAAGAACGTTGTTAAACCTTAATAAGAAAAATAAATTACCTCTTCCGTTATTTGACTCCCATTCCGATTTTACAAACAAATCCTTATGGTAACTACATTTACGCGTCATCTTTTTAAGTACAACTAATATATAAATGAACAAAGGCATATTTCAGCGAATTATAATTGGTGCGAATTCCGTTCCCAACGAAATGCGTTTTTTTTTCTTCAATTTAAGTAGTTACGGATGCCCAAAACGCCTAAACTATTCAACACATGTGTTATAGAAATAGCAATCGGAGTAGCGACGAAATGTGATCTAAGACAATTACTTATTAAAAAGTAGTCGAATAAGAAAAACCGAGATTATTTCATAAACTATTCACTTACCCATTAAGATCCAATAAAATTTTTGGTATAATGCGACTAGCAACAGAAGCTTATCTTTTTATAAATTAATTAATCCTTTTCAATAGGCCGTAAAATTACACTTGTCATCAAGAGCAAAGAAAAAAATAATAATCGATAAGGTACAACTACCCTTTTAAGCTTCTCTTTTACTAACTTGATTAATCCTTTACAAAAAAATCATAAACTGTATGTGCCATTTAGATTCAATAAAATGGCGGTCACATACGACCACTGCTCAATCTTCCCTTTCGATAAAACAATACCTTATTTCGAAAAAGTCAATTTCTTTAAAAGATTAAAAAAGAAATCCAACCAAAAGTAATGAAGGAATTTGAGAACTCGAAGCATTAAAAAAAAAGAAAGAGAAAATAAATGATTTGGGATATGAAACATCTGCTGTTGAAACATATTTACGATTGAAAAAGAATTAAAACTTAATCCTAAAAGTTGAACGGTATACATCCTGCCAAAAAAGTACTCTTCTCTTATACAATTAGTATTTCGAATACCTTACACTTTCGCAAAGTAAACATACTATAAAGGAAAATAGAGGTCCTGATCGACAATGGTTTTGAATAATGTTCTCATCCCCCATTCGTTTAGCTACGTGATCAGATGACCATCAACTTGCATCAACCAATGAAAATCACGCTTATATGCTATTTAAAGCAACATCATAACGCCATTTCATAACATATGTTACATAATGTAGCACCTTTTTTTCTTCACACGTATTCGTTTATTATTTGATGTGTGCAACGTGTCAATGATATATTGATTTTTTTTTCTTCCACAACCTCATGTTTATCTACTAAGTCTTTCATAAGATACTCAGTATAGGTAATAAAAGGGTCAAGAAACTAACAAACAAGGAAAAGGCATGATTGAAAGAAAAAAAAGCAAGAATTAAAAAAAAAGAAATAAAACAACAATAATGGATATCCATTTAATATGGATTTCTAACATGGCACTCTATGTAGTTTGGATTATAAAATAAATCGAAAACCAAGGTAAAGATAGGTAAAAGGGAATCACTGACATAGATCCAGTGTGAACCATGATATAAAGTAGAATATTATTGAAAGCGACATTAAACACGAATAAAAGTAGTGGTATGATATATCAACTTCACCATATATCCAGTTTTACTCGGGCACATACTTCAAACCAGGTTAGATATAGCGCGATAATGGTATTACGATCTTAACACTTTGTTACATTATTTACACAACAAACTCATTAAACAATCTCATTTAACAAAATTATTAAACAAAATGTATTTGCCAAAAATGTAAAAGAAGATGTAATTCGTACTCAACTTAGATATACGGCGCTGTATCAATACCCTATCTGCTCCCATTGCATCTGTTCTTTCGAAACGTTGACTGATGTAAGTACGAGGAAATTCCTCCATCTAGTGTAAATAATTATTTGTCGGAAGACATCAGTAAGTCCTTGTTACTATGGTCCTGTAGAATAAGAAAAGTATCAGAATATTCGAAACAATGGATGAATCGTAAAAATAAAGACGAAAATACTTCAAATAAATAAATTACAAACAGAAAAACAAGTAAAATAGAAATCACATTGGTAGACAAGTTAATCATATGACTGAACGGCTTGATAAATAAGTTTATAGATTGATTACTGAACAGATAAAATAAAGATGAAATAATAAATGAATGAATGAATAAATAAATAGATCAAGTATTAAATACACCAACTGTCTGACAAAAATAAAGAAATGAAATTTACTTGGCAGTTAAGTATACAAAATTCCATCATCTCTGATTCTCCGGTGAATATTATTTCTTTTCTCCATTAAGTTAACATGTGTCAAACATAACAATATGTTAAATAAAGATGAAACAACCATTTATACAATTGAATAAACAAGAAAAATACAGAGGTGACTTGTCATTCTAAGTACAAAATGAATTAAATAATGCAGACACTTCATCATTTTAAAGCATGTTTACAATAAAAATATTTCTGCCAATGTTTACTAACATGCATTATTTAAAACAACAAGTTTCGAAGCAAAATAATAAAGGAAATTGATAGATCAATTGAACGGAAATCGTTGAAAAGATAAACAAATGCATCTACAATGTACGATTGTAGAAGACACACTTTAAGTATATGGAGAAAACATTAGACGGAAAGACATATAAAAACAGATCGTTCTAATAATTCACCATTGAAATGAATACTATTTCATTGAAAACATAAATACCAAAGATATAATTTAAAAAATAAATTCGATGAACAAAATTAATGCTGAAAAAATACAGTATAAACAAAACGTTCAAAGTTCTTTATTGAACAAGTAAAGTTTACGAAAGTATTATCCAAATGACAGAAAATACCATTTACCGTAGTCTCCAAACATGCATGCGTACCATCAAGGAATTTCAGCTTCATCGTGAAATATTCGTCTAGACAACAATTACCATAAATACTGGCTACAATACTTTTTCAAAGGTTGTTTAAGACATATTCACTTTGCAAAGTCCATATCAACACTAGAGGATATCACAGAGTATTGTCAACAGAACGACCAATGTGAAAGCATAGAGGAATGGCTTCCTGAAGGTCTACGAATATTTTCTAAGTGATTTATTGATTTATTCTAAAACATATCATATAACAAAAATATCTTACCCTTGGAAAATGCAATGATCTACAAATGATCAAAGAAACATTGAAACAAATTGCGTTTCTGCACTACTATAACATGTGATCTTATCTTATTACAATATTTATGGAAGCTGGTGAACTCTTTCATTCATATATACCCATTAGATACATATATACCAGAAGACATCAAACATCACTCTGCCTAAGGGTTAAACTTTCGTGGAAGAGCAATTTATTTGTTAAAACAATGCTTCTACAAAACAATAGCAGCAACAAGAACATGGCATTGTCAATAGTTGTCGGATGGGCTTGCTTTCAATTTGGGTACACCCAAGGGAGATATGTCTTTCATTTCAAAAGTAAAATTGTTTGTAAACAACAACAGCACACCATTGTAAATGGTTGTCATCGGTTGCTACATTCAGTTTTTGTCCATCCAATGCTAGACGCCTCTATTGACTGAGCAATCTTCCTTGAAACAAGATGATTTTACACAACAACAACAACAACAACAAAACAACAACAACAACTCGTTATCATTGTAAGTGGTTGTCAGCAGCTGGCACATTCACTTTGGGTCCATCCAAAGGGATACGTCTCTATTAAATGAGCAATTTCTTCTTTAAAATATTGTTTCATACACTGCAACAACAACACAACAACGGCAACAACAACACAACAACAACAACAATACGTCATTGCAAATGGTTGTCACCAGCTGCTGCTTTCAATTCAATGATATTCAAAGCGAGACATATTTCGTAAGTGAGCAATGTTTCCTTCAACACAATCATTTTTTTCACAACAGCGACAACTTCCACAATGTTTAAATGGTTGTCGTTTGCAGACGCAGACGTAATGTCAATGTAAATATTAATCATCAGAAACTACTGGAGACATCTTACATACACGTACACTTCTTCTTACATCACAATGCTCTCTACACAACTACAGCAATATGTCATTCTACATGGTTATTATCATCACCTGCTTTCATTTGGAGTCAATCAGAGGGTGACATCTCATACACACGAACATTTCCTCTTTTTTCACAATGGTTCGTGCACAACAGCAAACACAACGACAAGATCAGCATTTACGTGAAAATTGTCATCATAAGCTACTGCTCTCAGTTTGGGTTCATCCCAAGGAAGTAATCTTGATGAATGAGCCATCTTCCGTTTCACACCATGATTTTCACACCACCACCACCAAAACAACAACAACAACAACAACAACAACAACAACAACATGTCAATAGTTGTCATCAACTGCTGTTCTCAACTTGGGTCCATCCAAAGGAGGTTGTCTTATGTAAAAGAGCAATTTGCCCTCTAACACCATAATCTTCTCTCAACAACAAGACCATATCAATGTAAATAGTTGTCATCAACTGCTGCTCTCAGTATGGGTTCGTCCAAACAAAGACTTCTTGGGTAAATGAGCAAGTGTCCCTTCAACACCATGAACTTCACACTACAAGACAATGTCAATGTAAATAGTTGTCATCAACTGCTGCTCTCAGTATGGGTTCGTCCAAACAAAGACTTCTTGGGTAAATGAGCAAGTGTCCCTTCAACACCATGAACTTCACACTACAAGACAATGTCAATGTAAATAGTTGTCATCAAATGCTGCTCTCAGTATGGGTTCATCCAAACAAAGACATCTTCCCTAAATGAGCAATTGCCCTTTTTAGACCATGATTTTCAAACAGTAACAAGGTCATGTCAATGAATAAGGTTGTCATCAACTGCTGCTCTCAGTGTGGGTTCATCCAAACAAAGACGTCTTCCCTAAATGAGCAATTATCCCTTTAACACCATGAACTTCACGCTACAAGACAATGTCAATGTAGAAGGTTGTCATCAACTGCTGCTCTCAGTGTGGGTTCATCCAAACAAAGACGTCTTCCCTAAATGAGCAATTGCCCTTTTTACACCATGATTTTCACACTACAAGACCATGTCAATGTAAATAGTTGTCATCAACTGCTCCTCTCAGTCTGGGTTCATCCAAACAAAGACATCTTCCCTAAATGAGCAATTGCCCTTTTTACACCATGATTTTCACACTATAACAAGGTTATGCCATTATTTTCCAAAACACGACCATTTCAATTTTTATGGTTGCCATTAGTTGCTGCCCTCAGTTTTTGTCCATCAAAACGAAGATCCCTTCCGCAAATGAGCAATTGTCCGTTTTACACCATGATTTTCACACTACAAGACAATGTCAATGTAAATAGTTGTCATCAACTGCTCCTCTCAGTCTGGGTTCATCCAAACAAAGACATCTTCCCTAAATGAGCAATTGCCCTTTTTTCAACATGATTTTCACACTATAACAAGGTTATGTCAATGTAGAAGGTTGTCATCAACTGCTGCTCTCAACTTCAATCCATCCAAAGGGAGTCATCTTCTGTAAATGAGCAATTGTACCTTTAACACCATTATTTTCCAAAACACGACCATTTCAATTTTTATGGTTGCCATTAGTTGCTGCCCTCAGTTTTTGTCCATCAAAACGAAGATCCCTTCCGCAAATGAGCAATTGTCCGTTTTACACCATGATTTTCACACTACAAGACTGTCAAAATGGAAATAGTTGTCAATTTGGTCCGTCCAAAAATCCTATCAGAGAAGAAGGAATAAAACACAAACAGTCCTCTGCTAGCTTTTCAGAATGTTTTATCAATTATCTAAAACATAAAGTTTCTTCAACTCGTAAAATAGCATCATAGATGTGAATTTTCTTTTCCCCAAAAAATATTGTTTCCATTATTTGACTATCAAAGAAAGACTTTACAAGGCCTTCAAACGCCTTTTTATGATATTAACACCATACAAAACGAAATAAATTCGGTCAACAAGCACTATTCTTCCTCACAAACTGACACTCAACGTAAAACATACAGGCTAAAAAAGAAATAACTCACGATCAATAAAAAACATCTTCTCCTCACTCTATTAATACATATTTTTTATGTGCGAAAGAACACTTTCCCATGTAATAATACATGTTTTTAACGATTATTGAAACGTTTCCTCGTTGTGTAGTAATTCATAGACGACATCAAATTAATTGACAGATTTTGTGTCAATCATAAGGTACATTTTTTATTCATTGGTACACTAATCATTGTTGCGAATAGGGGCAGCTTGGTACTTAAGGTGAAAACGTCCTTTCTGTTACAGTGGTTTCAAATGTCGTCTGCTCGAAAAAAAGATTTAACCCATTACCAAGCAACAATGTTGCGCTTTGTAAATGGTTAAGTCGGATTTCATAGGGAAAGGACTACTCTATACTACCCAGCGTTGTACCAGACGAAATAAGTTACTCCATATTAGCAATTTACTAATGTCACAATGGTTTTTAGTCAGTTGGATGAATGAAATGTTTTGTTGTTATTTTTCCAATGCTGTTTTGTGACGACTGGTGCCGCTATCAATTTGGACCAGTCACTAGTGGTGATGTAGGAGAGTGGTTTAATACACAATTATGATTGGTTGGTTGGTTGGTTGGTTGGTTGGTTGGTTGGTTGGTTGGTTGGTTGGTTGGTTGGTTGGTTGGTTGGTTGGTTGGTTGGTTGGTTGGTTGGTTGATTTAATTGGTTGATTTATTCGTTGATTTATTCGTTGATTTATTCGTTGATTAATTCGTTGATTAATTAGTTGATTTATTCGTTGGTTGGTCAATTGATTCATTGGTTGGTTGGTTGATTGGTTGTCTGGTTGGTAATGTGGTTATTTGGTTGGTTTATATTTAGAATAATTTCTAAAGTGTTATTCCTCTACAATTTCCTCATAACAAGGCACCATGGTGTAATGATTCAGAATTATGGCTGACATATAGTATCAAATCGTAGTTAATACTCCATACCATAGACGCAGTTGTGTTTACAAAATCACTCTGAGTAAGCTACGGCGCTCGCTGTCTGATGTAAGGACATGAGGTGCATATTAAAATCTTTTTTCTATTTTCTATTTAGATATGTGAGAGTTGCAAGAGGCCATCCCCGTACAACGAACGATATCAGTTTTCGCTGCCACAGTGTCAATTCTGCGACTTTAACACGTCACGATGTCAGTGCCCGTGTTATTGTTCGTCGGATTTCGACGTGTGCCACGGACATTTTGTCTCCAATAGCAACCTCTTCCCAACAGCATCGTGCTTTAGTAAGTTTAACCCTTTCCCAAAAAATAACGAAATTTGACAACTTTGTTGCATACGACTTTAGAAAAACATTGAGGGAAAGCAGAAATTGCTCGTAACGAGCAATTTCTCCTTTTCCCTCAATGTTTTCTGCCCTATCAGAAGATTATTTTTCATTTACACCACATTTTGAAATGTCGTCTGCAAACTCTTTCAATTTGGGTTGAAATAAGTTGAGATTAAATGATGATTAGCGTCCAAGATCAGGTGATCTAGATAATGGGTTAACCCTTCTAGTGCTGGAACCGACTTAATGCTTTTGCAAACAGGTCAGATCCAGGCCTGTCGCCAAGTTACTTGGCCCTTATAGTGCTGTAACCGACTTCGAGCTAGTGCAAACTGGTTAACTCCAGACCAGCCACCAAGTAAATTGACGGCTGGCCTGTGAAATAACATGTTTGCTACTCATAGTATCTTTCATCATTAAAATTTAGAAGATATTTAAGGTATTGGAAAGCAGACGACTGAAAAATATATTTTTTAGAAAATCATCCAGCATACGCATGAAGTTGGTTCCAGCACCATAAGGGTTAATCTTCAAACAATTATAACTTCGATAACATTTCCGAAGCCTTAATAATACACCTTATTTACAAATGTAGAGTTACACAATTTGTGTTAAATGTGCCGGCTAATAACACTTTCCTTTGTGCATCCACGTTAGGTAGTTCAGCGCAATGGAAGTATTGAACATCATTTAAAACAATTATGTTTGGTCTTTAACTCATACGCAATAGTGAAATTATAAGTTGCGATATATTTTTGTTTCTTTCGTCCAATTTGATAATTGTTTAGACAATGCATTTGGTCGGCTTCATTGGTTAACACTGATTACGGCCTTATGAACAAATAAGCGCAATGAGAACAAAGACGTTATGCCACTGAGGAGCCGTTAGGCGAAACATGTTTGGCGTTTTATTTATATATATATATTATGTCAGTGGTGTTTGCATTGGATAAACCCGATGAGTTTAGTTTGATCCTCCACACTACGCGCCAGCAAGCCACACAGACCCCATTATGCATTTTTATACACGTGTACCGTCGTCCGACAGTGTATGTTTAGAGGCTTTTTGCTATCTAACATGTTAGTGTGCTTAGCCAATTACCAACGAATAACGGCATTTGACAGGTTTGTTGCAGTCGACCCTGGAAAACATTATTTGAAAAGGAGAAATTGCTCTTGACGAGCAATTTCTCCGTTTCCCACAATGGTTTCTGCCTTATCGAATTTCTTTTTTTCAATTTCATCACATTTTGAAATGGCTCTGCAAACTCTTTCAATTAGGGACAGTCTGAAATTTAACGTTTGGTAAAAGGTAATTAGCAAATGAGAACATGGTATGGTGTTTTTGCTCGGAACCTTTTACTCACATGTAACCAGGCAGCATGATTTACCTATTAGCGTGTGAAAAATTGTACCATATTGAAGTGACATGTGCAACAAGACCTCACGTGTTCACAGATTAAGTTCTCGCCTTCAAGGAGATCTCGTTTAATGGTCACGTGAAGAGAACAGTGTATTTCCTGTCGTGCGTCCATGTGATAAAGTTAATTAGTGTACCGTTAAATTTGATTGTTTGGTGCAGTCACTTCTATCAAAGGTGCTTGTACACTAATATGAGGAAATCTGGAAGTTAGAAATCGATTTCCTTAAAACTGCACATCAGCTGTATTGTTCGTTACGCGATAAGTACTGAATATAAATAATTCGGAGCAAAGGTAGATCGCTTAATTCCTTTAAGTATATATAAAGTGATTTAACAATAATCAAAAAGCGTGACATTGCATTTCAGATCTAAGCATATGAACTGTACATTTTTTAGATAAATTGACGCTTCCTAAATTGGTTATGCTTTCAATAACTTCTTTAATTGATATCAAAACAACAGTGCAAAAGCTGTATTGTTTTAATGACATTTCATTTTGACTTTCAAATGTTCTCTTCTGTTAATCAAGCACCTTTAATGTACAATTTCACCTCTAAGACAACATAGTACTGGTTATTTTGGTAATCTACCAGTACTAGGCAAGGATATAGTTTCTTGTTCATGGACGCTCTAAAAACGAATAAGTGGTCGCTATTGGGAATCGAGCTAGGGGGTTAGCACATTTTAAGACCAATACGCTATCCACTACATTACAGCGACACGTGTTTCCTGCAGGTCAACGTTTCTTGCAGACTCTCACTACATTAATACTCTGAGCAAACAGAATCAAGTTTCTCTTTCAAATAAAGGAGATACGACAGTTTGGCTGATCAGTCACGTTTCGATTGATATGACTATATCTTTGTTCTAGATAATATATCGAGAAAGTCCATCCACTCGGGCAATTGAAACCCTTATAGTGCAGGAACCGAAATAATGCTTATGCAAACAGGGTAGATCCAGGCCAACCGCCAAGTAAATCGGCGGCTGGCCTATGATCTAACCTGTTTGCTAATCTAAGCATCTTTCTTCCACAAGATTAAACCGTTACAAAACAATAACGACATTTGACCAGTTTGTTGCAGACGACTCTGAAAACCATCATGGGAAACGGAGAAATCGCTCTTAATGGTTTCTTCCCTATCAGCACATTATTTTTCAATTTCATCACATTTTTAAATGTCGTCTGCAAACTCTTTCAGTTTGGGACAATTGAAAATTTGGCGTTTTTTAAAGGGTTGAGCAGATATTTAATGTTTTGAAAAGCAAATGACACAGCAATCTATTTTAGAAAATTACCCAGCATTTTAAGGGTAACGTTTTTTTCATGTTTCTTGTAGATCACCTCGTGATCGATAACCGACCTGAACTCCGACCAGAGAGTCCCGGTCCGAGTTTCGAGCACTGCCCCATTCCTTGTGCAGCTATGTGAGTTGGAATACAATTTTACTGTTTCTTGTTGCTCGTATGTTTAATCTGTCGAAGTATATATGTTATGCTCAATGAAATAGAAAGTGAATAACACATTTTAATGAAAAGCTCTTCTGTAAATCAATGTCTTTGTTAAGATGTTTGTAAAATTGCTATATAGCATGTTACGTTTATAATGCAATACATATTATTATGTTATGCATGTTATGTACTTTACCTTCTTAAAAGGAAATAACATGTAATTATGTGTGTTAGACTGACTTAATTGTGTTTTGTATGTTTGGAGATTTCTTTACCTTTGTCATGTTTGTACACTTAACATGTTTGTGTATTTTACATAAATGTTTGTCTGCACTATACTGTATTGGCCAAAGACAACTATATGCTAGTTTTTGCAAAATAGAGGATTAAAAATTGAATCTAAGAAAACATTTCTGAAACAACACTCTATAATATAGTTTTGGCTTGTTTTGGTTAGTTTCGTCTTTCCTCTGAAAAGCCGTGGTGGGATATAGAGTCTATATCCTCACCACGGCTTTTCAGAGGAAAGACGAAACTAACCAAAACAAGCCAAAGTCTATATCCCACCACGGCTTTTCAGAGGAAAGACGAAACTAACCAAAACAAGCCAAAACTAACCGAAACTAATCGAAACAAGGCGAAACTAGCCAAAACTAGCCGAAACTAACCGAAACTAATCGAAACAAGTCGAAACTAGCCGAAACAAGTCTCGATTTTCCGATCAAAATCTGCGACTTTGTGCTTGTTTTTAAGGGTCGACCTTTCCACTTTTCCATTTTTACTAAAGAAAGGGGTGTTGCTTTTCCTGATTCTGCCCGCTCTCTTTCCTCAGAGGTCGATAATCGGATGACGTAGGATTGCGTAGATATATACCATTGGAATTTGTGAAATAAACACCTTATTATTACATGTACATGTAGTTATATCCCGTTCGAGGCGTGTTGCGTACCAAAGTATGCATGAACTACCAAGTTAAAAAAAAGCATGCTGGTTGGTGTTCATATATTTTTCTTGTACTGTGCCTGGCATAGTGTAGGCCTTCGGCACAACTTGTAATTTATGAAACTTCTACATCGCATCTTAAGGACTGATAGAATCAAATATAAATTTCCTGCAACCATTCGAAATAATAAGCCTTTTTGCTGAAAGAGTTGTTCACGAAGTCACATTGTCAGACGCTTCTGCAACTTTCTAGAGTAAATGTACGACCAAAATTCTCAGGTATTCAAGTGTACTACGATAACACGTCGAATTAACAGTAGTACCGTTGGTTCGAATGGTCTGTTTTATCATTGATTTGGGAAGACCGAACATATTCATTCTAAAAAGCCTGAATCAGTAATCTGAATAAAACTGCGTTAATTCCGGTAATCAATCGGTTATTGTGTAATTTCAATCCATTCTGAGCAAGGAACCGAACCCACGGCCGGCTATCTCACGAAATACTGATGGTTGACCAGCCCTTATAGATAGTCAAGTGTGGGGTCGTGTTCCATCATTATTGGCCGGGCATTGAAACATAACTGAAACAATGTTGACACGATGTAAAATTATATGATTAAATAAAGTAAAGATTTTCATTCATGTTAGTTTGAGTAATGACGATAGCTTTATGACTGAAAATCCAAATCTAAGTATTTAAAAGAAAAGAACAGTACTGGTTTGTATTTAGGGAATACCGAAAATGATTGAACACGACGTTAAAGTAGCTTGTTAACACATGAGATAACTTACATGTTAAATTATAGTGTTTTTGAAACATTACAGTTTGTATTGTGGTATACTATACGAGTATAATGGGGAAATGCCTACTGATGACAAAATTGATACAGATGTATGCAATACAATGTATATCTATATGTATATATTAGTATGCACATACGGTATACAATGGACTTTAAAACCGTTTCAACGCTTTTGGATAAGAATTTTTACATATTTTTTTTAATTTGGACATATTTATTCATTGTATCAGGCTCTAAAAATGCACTTATTTTCTTTGGGTGGCTATTGTCCTCTTAGAGCAGTACTGCTGCTATATAGATATTTAGAAACAGAATATCCAAATTTACTCATAACTGTGATCCAGTACCCTTAAACATAAAAAAATCAAAATGCGTCTGTGTGTGGTTTTTCAGTGAGGACCTGTCTATATGCCGCAGTATGAACCATTGCACATTAAGCCCAGATGCCTATCCGGTATGTGTATGGAAAGATGACGACGAATTGAAAAACGTCACAGCATCTAAGTTCTTCCCAACAACACCGATACCCACACCTCCGCCTTTACAAACCAAACAGACCCCTGCTTCTTCCGCTAGACCAGCAATGACAACAAAGACAACTACAGCATTATTTCCTGTTCCACCAGGCAAATCAACGCCTGTATCAGGTCTCAGTCGTTCATCGACTTCGGTACCTTCTACCAGACAAACTTTTACATCTTTAGCGACGTTTTCGCCTTCCGTTGCACCTCCAGGAATGATCACAAAGCCGTCTATGGTACCAGCATTATCTCCCTTCTTAACAAGTAGTAAGGCCTCTTCGAAATCGTCGTCGTCTACAAAGGCTGCTGTGAATCCAGCCTCATCAAGTTTACCGACAACGGGACAGCATAACGAGTATGCCTCCTCTACTACCTCACAACCAACCGGATCAACTGGATCATCTGACCATCCAACTACGATTCGGACAAGTGCGAGCCCGCCATCAAAAGCACATTCGGAAAAGCAAACAACTACGGGTATGTTTGAATTATTGATATCACAGTACAATTTGAGGGTTCAATGCAAGACTATATAGTAAGTGCTTCACAAATGTATTGTACCGAACCATTGAATCATAATTTAGCTGTTACACTTATTAAATTTGATTAAGAGAACTATTGCTCCCTTTCTCTACCCGCATGTCCCTATCAAGTATGCCGACTATCGGTGACGTTTTAACTACAGAGGCCATTGAAAACAATGTCTGCACCCATTTTATTGGTTAAGGACTTACTCCATGACACCTCTCTTCTACGAATCAGCTGTAGAAAACTAAGGAAACCATTTTGAACAAAAGATGATTTTATTTCGAGTTCAATTTTGTCACAATATTTGCTGTTCAATTTCATAAAAATGCATATGTATGTAACACTTTTCGTTTCGTCTGTTGTTGATTTCAATTTCGATCACTTCTTAATTGGGAAATAAGTAATACCGCCAAAAAACATGTTTTAAATATTCCATTATTTAGACCATCCGAATGACGTTAAACACTATCTGGACGTGTTTTGAACTTTAATCGTAAAAATGAATGACACATTGTAACATTACCGAAGCTGTCTATAAGCCAAGCCCTTTTAGCAATTGCTAAAGGTGAAAGAACTATCGAAAATGACTTTAAACCATACATACTTCATTTTTGGATGATCAAAATAAGAACTAAGGAAGCTTTCATATCATAAATGGTACTGGTCAGGAAATTATTCATAACATCGAAAAATAAAAACAACACGATATACGCTTCTTTTGCAATTCTCAGTTACCCCACCCTTATATGTATCTTTGTTTATTGCAAATCTTTAAGACCCAAATGGGTAGACTGAATGTTCCACTCCTTTAAACAAACATTGCGTCAGTTACTTTTTTGTATGGCATAACAGTGTTGTAAACTATAAGCACGTGTAAAGGACTGAGGACATTAACTTTGAAGGGAACGGTTTTTATTGATCCATCAATGCTTCTGTCAATGTACCTGCATCGCGCGAGTTAACCCTTTGAAAATCGATTTGTAATTGTTTGGTGCAGTCGTTTTATGTAATCATTGTTACATTACTATCATCTACCATCGGAAATGACGTAGCAAAATACTCCATCTTAAACATAATGTTCTATACTGATAGGAAAATACTATCGATTACGATCTCAATACAAGATATGTCGTTAAATAAATTGTTTGATAAAACGATGTAAGAAAATGCAAAACTGTTCAAAACAAAACTCTTTTTCCCACCCTTTAACGATATATATCATTTAATACATTGGATAACGCAGATGTTTAACGCCTATAAGCTTAACATTTTTGTCGAATTTTCTCTCAAAATATGGCCCTCATTAGTAAATTCTCATTAAGAACAAACGATTCCATTGTTCATATCTAATTAATGATAACATGTTATTCCAAAGATGATACGTCAGTATTGTTTATGAAATGTCGGCCGAAAATCATTCGAAAAGAAAGAGGGATTTATTTGAATTGCTTTCGTTACACGGCATCCTTTTGTTCTTTCACATCGAACAGTCCGAGTAATTCACATGTGCAGCACCGTAGACTCAAATTTGCGTCCACAAATTTATCATTACATCGTTTACAGGTGTTTAATGCCTTTAAGCTCCATCCTTTCTTTAACCACTGTCTCAAAATATGGCCCTCATAAGTCAATTCCGCTTACGAACAAATAGTTCCCTTTTTTTCATGAGTAATTAGTGCTTTAATTTTCTTATAAAACTGTTACGTCGGTACTAAGTATGAAATGTCTGCCGAAAATCATTCGAATAGGAAAAGGGGTTTATTTGAATTGCTTTTATTACCCGGCTCCCTTTTGTTCTTTCACTATCGAACATACTGAATAATTCACATGTGCATCACCGTTGACTCAAACTTTGCGTCCACAGATGACCAAAATAACTCGAGGTTTGTAATGGAAAATTCCAGCAAACACGGGCACATGGCGCTGCACATGGGTATTGGGCTTGTTGACCAATATTTCCGTATGTAAATTTATACCGATATTACCTCAAAGCGAACAACAGACGAGAGAAAAATACCATAAACAAATAATAATTATTTCCTCTGTTATATTTGGTACAAAATACTGTGATAAAAGAGTAAACGTTTGCCACACTGGTTTTTCTTTTACACTGGGGCATCGAATGTGTCAGAGTGTTGTATTATGGGGTAAGAGGTTACAAGTCGAGGGTTAAATGCAATACTATAGTAAGTGCTTCATGTTTATGGAGCACCTACTATAGTCTTGAAATGAACCCTTGGAATGTCAAGAGACATTGTTGAACCGATTACCAAACAGTAACGACAGTTTACCTGTTTGTTGCATACGACTCTTGAAAACATTGTGGGAAAAAGGAGAAATTGCTCTTAATAAGCAATTTCTTCTTTTTCCCGCAATGTTTTCTGTCCTATCAGAAGAACATTTTTCAATTTCATCACATTTTCAAATGTCGTCACAAACCCTTCCAATTTGGGACAGTCGAAAGTTTGGTGTTTGGTAAAGGGTTAACAGACAACTCATCTGGGGGTGTTTCTCTTCAACGTGACTCGTACTGTTTTAAGATTCAAAGACAAACAACGAGAATCGATAATGAATACCTGACGGGAAATAAATAAATTTAAAAAAAAAACACATGTTGAACTGCGTGCCAAGAACAATACACATTGTACCACGGTTCACCAATCCCAAAAATCAACGATTTGATCGTACCCGAGTTTATAAAACTACATTGTTTTGTGAGGAAAAAGAAATGTTGAATTAAACGATTACTGCTATCGTCTTTTATCACAAAATCTTTGAATATGTAGTAGATATTTCAAAACTTAGATTGGAAAGGAATATAGTAATGCTGATGGTATTATTCAGCTGATTCGAGCACTGAAATATGCCTGATCAAACATAAAAACCTCTTAAAGTCGTAATAAAAGATCGTTGAGAAAAAAACTGTTTGTATTGTTATATTGTATACAGTAAAACTTAACTATTGAAAGCATTATTACTTCATGCAGCGTCAATATATCATGGTATGTACATTCTAGGTGCGATAAATCTTAAAACCGTTGCAACACTTTTAGATTTAAAAGCATACTAAGGCTCAGAAAAAACTGCAAAACTGGGTAATATAATTCATAAATTATGATAAATACGTTGAAACATAGGGAAAAACCACAGGATCATGACAATATAACGCCTGCACTATTTATTATCTATAATTCAAAGCGCTATTGTCACAAATTTGGTGCCCACCAATTTAACTTCATTGTTTTTTTACATTCGAATAACATCTAAAATGGCAAAAAGCGCTCGGATTAATGAGTGGTGATTACCTGGTTGATAACTTCGCGTTAAACACATACAAATATGCCATTTATATCCAGTATTAACATCGTGAACATTCAAAATGGAGAATTTCTTGGGTTTTATTGGTTCCCAACATCTCTCGGCTGACCTTGTTTTATCGTTTCTTGTAAACAAACCTTATACTATTCACTCTTTTAAAAGCATCATGTGAACGTGTTACAGTCTCAATTCCTCTGTAAAATGGAATTTAAAGTACTTTAAAGTTAATTTTCAATTATTCTAGAGCTTTCACAATGTAAGTGTAAATGAGCGCAAGTATGGCTTTAATAATTTACAAATTAACTATATACAGGATATTGAAATTTGAATAACGTCCAATGGTTATTCTTCGTCTCATATCATACAACAGTTCAGCTTTTGAGCGCCTTTAAAGAAATAGCGTATCAACTTCCAAAGTTTCCCATATTTGTAAACAAGTAGCTTTAACTGCAGTTAGATTTAAAGGGTTCCTCAGCTGTCAACCATAAGCCTTTCTTCGCAATATGGTAGCAATATCGTATTTACGGTTTAAAACCGCATTTACCCTTAAAGTGATGGATACGCCTTAATGCTTATGGTAACAGGTTAGATCCAGGCCAGCCGCCAAGTAATTGGCGGCTTGCCTGTGATCTTACCTGTTTGCTACTCTGAGTATCTTTCCTTGTCAAAATTAAACAGATATCTAATGTTGTGGAAAGCAGACATCAACAAAATAAAGTTTTAGAAAATTACCCAGGATTGTAAGGGCTAAAACCAAATTAAGCAAGTGAAAAGTCGATACGGGAAGCAGTATAGGAGAAAACTGAAGCTCTGCGGGAGTTGTACTATACTATACATGTTCATTTTACGCACGTTTTCTTTCAGCGTCCAACGTGAGGGACAGAAATAGCACAGCCGACCCAGTTCTAATGAGCACAGACAGGTAATTGTAATCACGGAAATTACACCAAAAAACATGAGAAGATCATAGTTGATTGCGTTTTAAATCTTAGAATGCTGGGTTAAATTCTGAAAAAAAAGTTGTTGTGTCGTCTGCTTTCCAAAACCTCAAAAATCTGCTTAATTTTGACGAGGAAATATACTCAGTATAACTGGCGGCTGGCCTGTGATGTGATCTGTTTGCTACTCTGAGTATCTTTCCTTATCAAAAGTAAACATATATTTCCGGCTTTGCTGAGGACAGAAGAACCTATCTTTAGAAATTTACCCCGTATACTAAGGGTTAGGAACCTGGTTAAATAAAAAGGGATGTTGCTCTAATCTAGTAACCCCTTTCTTTTATCCCAATGAGTTTATAACTATATCATAAAACATTTATAAACTTAAGACTGGCCTTCTTCCAGTGATATATATATCAAACAATCACAAAGTCAAGTGTCGAAGCAATGTTAAGTGTATTTCTTGTTTCATATAGGCTTTATTTTCACAGACAACGATAAAACAAGCAATGTTTAGTTTATTACTTGTTTCATAAAGGCTCTACTTTCATCAGAAAAAATCAACCAATCACAAAATCCGACACTGTAGAAATGTTAAGAAAAGTTCTTGTTTCGCCTAGACTTCTACACACCGCCGAAGATGATGATTCTGGTTTAGATGGTGGACAGATAGCGGCTATCACACTAGGTGTACTCGCAGTTAGCGTTATTATCGTAGTCGTCCTCGTTAAAGTCTATGGCAAAAAGTTTCGACGCCCGGGAGCTGCAGGTAAGATCGAATGTTTATTTTGTGATTAACGTCGCTTTTACCAATTATTAAGTTATATCGCAACACAAGATTAGCATATTCGTGATCGCTGGATCTAAATCAAAACTTCCCCTTCTGTTACTTAGAATTTGATTCCCAGTCGTAAATCAACTGTAATAACTCAGATGTTAGTGAAGAGAAGCCATTTCTACAAACCGCAAGTAGGTTACAGATGTCTGAAACGATGATTAAATCTAATTTCAGTATTTGCGTACAGTAGTTTGCCTTGAATAAATTGTCTTGAATTGTGTAATAATTGCAATACCGCAAGTCAACCCGAGTTAAATAATCTCATAGGACGGGCGAGAGGTGATGTGATGCTCTCCAATAACACCCTCTGCAATTTATCTAAGGATGTGAATAACTCAAGACAAACGGGAAGAACCCCTATGAAAGCGAAAAAACAACCGAAAGACCGTCATTGAGCAAGATGGTTCTATATGGTGCCAGATCGGCCTTTACAACGTACACAGGCTAATCTTGTACCACATTTACTATGAGGTAATAAGGAATAAATGTTGTGCACAAAACTGCCACGAACCCCTAACCGATACGCCAAGCAAGCTCCTTTTTGCTAGAGTCTTGAGCATTCTAACTTAATAAGTTCGTCTTTCATTAGAATGAAGTAGTACATGTACTTGTGTAGTACATGAACCGTGAACCGTGTTCAAAATATTGCCCGAACGAGCAATCCCTCCTTTCGTCAGTATTGGCTTTTAGTTCCAAACTCACACAAAAGTTATTGGCCATACGTTCAAGTTCTAATCTATTGTTGGTATCAATTTGATGTAGACACTGAATACCATGTCAAGTAATTGGTTAGATAGAAGTTGTCACATCAGTCTAGGGGTCCCAGGGTTCATTTTTCGCCTTTTTCCGTTCTTATAATTGTACCCGGAACTAGCCTTGTTTACTCAGTCAGTGATGACACAAAGTTTAGCTACAGAGGTCCAAGGTTCTACACCACAATTTTGCACACAAAACATCAAATATGAAATCGTTTAGACCCTAAGGACATGAACGCGGCATGATTTGCATGTTTCTCACCAGCGGACAGTTACGTTCGTCTAGCAAAGCTATCAGCGACTCAGACGATTTATTATTGAAACCCCGGGTACTGTTTAACTAATCGACTTCAGAAATGTTTTTGATAAGTCAAAAAACGATATACATGGATAGTATCATAAATACAAGTACGATGGTGTAATGTGACACGCCATTGGAAGCGTATTGGAGAGAGGGTTTCAATGATGAATTACTTTTCCATATTGCTTATCTTGATACTGAAATAAGGGGCACTTCTGTTTTGAACTTACGCAACTGTTACATGTATTTATAAGATGTTAAGTAAAACGCTATCCTTGTGAAGAACTACTAAGCACATGGACATGTTTGCATATCACTTCAATATGACTTAAATACTTTTGAAAACTGCGGAAAAGCTTTTTTCCAACCGCGATCTCTTTCCACTCATTGATATTTTTAGTTTTGCTCTCTGGTAGCTGTTTCCTCGTTGTGTGTGAGTACGTCACGTTATAAATCATGTGCTCGTACGCTATGGTCACGTGGAAATGAGCTAATTTTGGAGATTTTCTTGGCATGAATGCATTCTCCGTATTGTTCAGACAGAGGAGCGTTTTAATTTTGTCTATCACCATTTCTCATAAAATTCTCATTCAATGACACGTGCAACAGATAGCCTGCGACATGATTTGTAAGTTTGCTAAGTTTAACATTTGGATGGCCGACCTCCCTACCCAAGTGACTAAAGTAAAGAACGCTGAGCTACATGTGATTACACGCTGTTAGCACATTGCTCAACAAGGGGGGAGTGGGGGATAGAAGACTAAACAGAAAATCACTAAGTCTTTTAGCGAAGATTCAAATTCGAGCGTGCTACGATTTGGAGTTTTTAAGCTGTGGATTCTTGACGAACAAACATAATACCAAAAGTTCTTCTCTGCAAAACTCGAGCATTGTCGAACGTTTAGCTTGATGTTTAAATCTGGGCCTTGCTATTAAATCAGATATGAGTCGGGCATCGCAATGTTAATGAAATACGTGTGTTGCTATATAGAAGTCAAAAATACACAAAACCTATTTGCCCATTTGTACTTCCATCGTGGCGTAAAGTTTATCAATCCATTTTGAGAATTAAAACAACAGAAATTTATATTATTAAATAGGGACACTAAAAAGGTCCTTTGATGCTGCATTGGGCTTTCAACTATCACGAAATTGAGATATTATTAATGCAAGTTAATTATTATCTAGCATCAATGGACATCTTAGGATTTTAGGACTTATATGGCGTCAAGAATAGCCGGATTTGTCCTTCAATTACAAACACATATAGAAGAGGAAACACGAACATAACGGTCTTATGCATAGCATACGAATTCACTTTCGTTTTGTAGGTAAGACCTGGGTAATAGAAAATTGGTTATTGCTTTGGTTAAAGAATAAGTTAAAATGTAATTCGTGAAATATGCATCGCTTCTAAGACATTCACAGAGCCAATTTTCAAAATTTGTCTGAATTTGAATTTATATTTACAAAATGAATATCAACGACTTTGTTATTTATTTCATATTAGTTACCTCCCTTTATATTTTAATTTTCTCATTAAAATTAAAATTTCATAAATGAAGTTGGCAAATATAAACTCTAATCCAGGAAAGATTCTTATAATATGAAACTTGATTTCAAAATGGCATCTGCTTTGTTTATTCTTAAATTTTGTTATTCTGACTTCTCTTCATTACCCAGGTCTTACCTTAATTTGTAATTTGCTTTAGAAAAATATTCAAATGACCAACGATTCCGCGAGACTTATGCAGACGATTCCATTATGACAGAAAGAAAAAGGTATGAACAATCATATTTTCTTTCTGACATTTGAAAGAATTCATTGTTACAAGATGAGACATTGCTCGTCTTTATTTTTCTCAGTGGGTGTTTAGTCTTCAACTGATGTTAGTTAAATGTGCCTTTAGAAAAAGGAATACTATTTCACCTCATTTTGAATATTTTCTTTTCTTTTCATATCAGAATTATTTCTGGAAGGATTCCATTGCAGCAGCGTTAGAGTGCGTGTCGAAATTAGGGTCTGCTGTATTTTATATCTTAAAATGATTCGCTAAGTTTTTCGAATCAATACAGTTGAACCAAAAAATATCATTCTAATTAACGACTTTAAAAATGGGATGATTCTACACACATAAAAAAGATAGATGTAATCGTCGTTGATTGATGAAAAACGTCAGTAACCGACAGGCAGAATACCAACTAAAGGTCGAGTACTTGCAAACCTTTAAACTGCCTTTGTCGTTCTAGTTTCATTCTTTTTCTTTTTTCTTTTTTCTTCTTCTTCTTCTTCTTCTTCTTCTTCTTCTTCTTCTTCTTCTTCTTCTTCTTCTTCTTCTTCTTCTTCTTCTTCTTCTTCTTCTTCTTCTTCTTCTTCCTTCTTCTTCTTCTTCTTCCTTCTTCTTCTTCTTCTTCTTCTTCTTCTTCTTCTTCTTCTTCTTCTTCTTCTTCTTCTTCTTCTTTCTTCTTCTTCTTCTTCTTCTTCTTCTTCTTCTTCTTCTTCTTCTTCTTCTTCTTCTTTCTTTCTTCTTCTTCTTCTTCTTCTTCTTCTTCTTCTTCTTCTTCTTCTTCTTCTTCTTCTTCTTTTCTTCCTTCTTCTTCTTCTTCTTCTTCTTCTTCTTCTTCTTCTTCTTCTTCTTCTTCTTCTTCTTCTTCTTCTTCTTCTTCTTCTTCTTCTTCTTCTTCTTCTTCTTCTTCTTCTTCTTCTTCTTCTTCTACTTCTTCTTCTTCTTCTTCTTCTTCTTCTTCTTCTTCTTCTTCTTCTTCTTCTTCTTCTTCTTCTTCTTCTTCTTCTTCTTCTTCTTCTTCTTCTTCTTCTTCTTCTTCTTCTTCTTCTTCTTCTTCTTCTTCTTCTTCTTCTTCTTCTTCTTCTTCTTCTTCTTCTTCTTCTTCTTCTTCTTCTTCTTCTTCTTCTTCTTCTTCTTCTTCTTCTTCTTCTTCTTATTCTTATTCTTCTTCTTCTTCTTCTTCTTCTTATTCTTATTCTTATTCTTCTTCTTCTTCTTCTTCTTCTTATTCTTCAAGCGTTTAGTTAGAGCCGATCACTTGCCGACCACCCGGACAAAACAACCTCAAGTGTTCAACTCGTACAAAAGGAATTTGATATCGAGAATGACTAATCTAAGTTGAAAGAACTTGTTTCACACTCGATGTGAAATATATAAGTTGCTTAATCTCACGTGGATATGGGCCGTGTGATTTCATTTATCACTTCGGAGAATGCGACATTTTAACAAAAAATAACTTATTGATAAGTCGATATCTCCTCTATTTTGTACGAAACGTGTCGTTGGCCGAGGCGATTGTTCACATTTCAACCAAATCCCTCATTATAGAATCTAATAACTTGGCCAGATGATAAGCAAGGGTGACTGGCAATTTATGAAATATGAGAAAAAGCAAACCTATATGATGTCATGAGTTGAATTGACACAGTATGTGGAAAGTAGTGACTGTATACTACATGTATGACAATAAACAATAAACATGTATATGAGATAATAAGTAATCTCATTAATGGATATCAAAGTATAAAGGCGATACAATGTCTCTAGTTTACCTATACATTTCTCACAGGAAGAGAAAGTAACATCCTATTGTTGTTCCAATATATGTAGACTATAACATTGTAGTTTTTTCTTCTCTTTTTGTTTGCCGCATTTGCTCTGTCTACTGGCGGAAGTGAAAGCTCAACACTTCAACTTCACATGTGCCCAGAAATATTGGTTTTGTCATTTCGATAACGCTTTCGGTTTGAGATGTCTTCCATTCTTTACAAATGATGCCATTCGTGCAACAAACAGCTAGAAACTCAGCTATTCGACGACAATTAGACAGTGCGAAAAATAACGTTTACTTCATAGTATATATATATGTATAAGATAGAATATATTGTGATAATAGAAGAAATTGCTCTAAATGGTCATTGTCACAACCAATAAGTCACAATCATTTCATGACCAGTCAGCAACAAGTGTGTAAAAACGAGTAAATAAGATTAAAACAATAAAACAATAGACCTATTATCTAATGGTTTTCAATGATTGGCAGCAAACAACATGAACCATGTCATACATATCCCTACATGTATCAGCGGCTAGGGAACCTAGAAACCTAGGTACTGTTTTATTAAACAGTTTATGCTTAAAATGTGGGTAAGTTAAAAACAACTTCCCCCAGTATATCAATATTTGGCTAAGCAATATTGCAAAGTAAAACATCAATAGAATCGTCTCTCCGAGACGCTTCCAATGATGTTTCGTATTGTTATATTGTATTCTCATTTATGATACTATCCATGTTTATCAGTCTTGACTTACGCAAATACTTTCCTTAAGTCGTCAAGTAGAACGGTACCCCCGGTCCGGCGGTACCACTAGTTTCATGACACTGTTCTTTCGCCAGATACTTCTTATCCATATTCCAATGCTATTGATAGTAAATGAATTGAATTGAAATTGAACTGAAATTGAATCTAAGGAAAGGTCAATACAGCTGAGTAACCTAATACATGAAGTTCATATCGGATATGATAAAAACTAAGCATAATAGAGAATTCAAATTGTCCATGGAAATATGCACGAAGATAAATAAACATTGCAGATATTGTCGCAAAAAGAAACGTTACTCAAATATTTCAATTTTGCAATATATCATTCTTTATATATCCTTTAATACATTACCGAACAATAACTACATTTGACAAGTTGCAGACAACTCTGGAAAACACTGTGTGAAAATGAGAAATTGCAATGTTTTCAACTCTTTCAGAATATAACTTTCCAATTTTATCACATTTTGAGTTGTCGTCTGCGAACTTTTTCAATTTGGGACAGTCGAAAATTTGGTGTTTGGTAAAGGGTGAAAATACCGTTTGCTGCAAAAGCGCTTGAAACACCAAGCGTGTTCTGAGTGTTTGTTGTTGACGTCATCACAAATAAATGACTTCCTTAATTACAGGGAAACACTGTGTCATTTCGTCTTTGGAATCATTATAAAGGAACTTCTTTCATAGACAAAACGTAAAAGATTCATTTAAGCAAAACGAAAAATAATAACAATAAAGGATGATGGCGTTTTCCTTAGTTATTAAGAAATAATATTGGCGATGAACAATTATAGTTAATTGAAATAAAGAATTTTTCGAAGCCGATTTTTTTTATAATGGATGATTGTTTATACAGATGATTTGATACAATCCGCAATCCGTTCAGAATGAGGATGGTTTTGATGTCGTATGGTTTAGAAACGTGAAAAACAATGACATGTGTAAAATAAGTTGTTGACGAAGGTGGTTATAAAGGTATCAATTAAGGGATGGTATCTCTGTCAATAACAAAAATGCCCGTTAGTCAGCATTTAACAAAATATTGTCCAATTACAGAATGTATGCTTAATTTAAACATTTTTTATTGTAAAATATTTTTAGAATTTGATTTCGACGAAAGCTATACGCTTATTGAGTCCCTCTCCTGAATAAAGATACTTTCAATGTGTGCTTACAGTCTGGTTCCAAAGTCTAATCCTTAGAATACTTGATAATTTTCAAAAAAAGATTTTTGTGGTGGGAGCTTTCCAAAACCTTAAAAAGCTGCTTAATTTTTGTGGGGAAAGATACCCAAAGTAGCAAACAGGTTAGATTAAAGGCTAGCCGACAATTCTCTTGAATTCACTTTGGAACAATTACGATAATAAAAGAATGAATTCATCTATGGTATCGTTCTATTCCAGATCCGTCCAAATATTTGGCAGGCAGCAGCGTGTTCAACAGCTCGTTTTTCAACCGCTCCACTGGAGAGGTGACGCTTTCAACAGGGACGCGTCCAACAGTGATGTACACGGAAATGGTTGACTGAGCCTTAATGTTGCAAATTTAAAGACTTATAGTACAGCCTATGTAATCGTTTTATATAACCTGTTCCATGATATGGGAACTTGTGACTTGTCCAAATTGAGAGCGAAAGCAGGCGACAATTATGAAGAACGAATGCTACCATCTTTTTCGACTGTCCCAAATGGAAACAGCTTTCAGACGACATTCCAAAATGTGACGAAATTGGAAAGTAATCTTCCGGTAGAGTAGTAAACATTGTGGGAAAAGGAGAAATTGCTCGTTACGAGCAATTTCGCCTTTTCCCACAATGTTTTACAAAGTCGTCTGCAACAAACTGGTCAATGTCGTTATTGTTTGGTTATGGATTGATTTAGCATTAATTGCTTGCGACGAGCTCTCTACCATATAATATCTCACTCCGGAAATTCTGCATCTGCTACAGATGTCTCTAGAAACCAATGATACAAATAGATACTGAAGTTGTAATGAGCAATTTAACCTTCTTTCACAGCGTTTTCTACCCTTAACAATGAACTAAATGCATTATTCCATGTTTTGTATTTTCGTCTCCTGTTACCTTCAAATTGGAACAGTCACGAAATCCTATACGGTGATTGTGTTAAACGACGATTTACATGTACCTGTTCACACGATTTTAGAAAGAAACAAAAATACACACACTGTAATTTTCTTCTTATTGTGTCAAACTGATTCCTTACGATTGTGTATGTTATTTGTAAATTAATCATAAAATACGGATTTTTTGTATTCTATTATGTAAACTAGTCGTTTGATGCTAGACGAACTTGGACCTGTCTCCACGTTTCAAATGCATCAGAAGGGGGTTGTACAGTTCTTTGAAAAAAACTTCTTTCTTCTTTGTTGAAGCAATGTCGTAATTGCAGTTACTAAATGGAGGTAAAATATTTTTATCTTTAAGTGCCCCACAAATCGTAACATACTTACATTGGACGATTTGAAATAAGCTGTGGCACGACAGGTAATTATGCTCGTCACAAGGAAACTGTCCTTTTCGCATCAGTGGTTTCAACAAAGTATCCCAAGGTAAATGTAATTCGTAACACCAAGGCATGAATAAAATGTATTACAGTTTCGCAATCAGACCAAATGTAACGGATCTGTAATCGGAAGCTATTTCCCGTTTATCTTGGAATTCATTATCCATTTTACGCCATTTCAGGCACTATGCTGCTTCATTAACAGGAGTTGTTATGCTATGCACGTTATTACGATGGCCCGTTATTAAGATATGCCCTTGGAGGCAATGACTTATCCAACAAATCCACAGATCGCCTAATTTGGTATCGATTGTTAATTATTTATGGCTCATGAAATTGATTGATTTTTTTCTGTAAAGATTGTCAAAAAATGTCTGTGTGAATGTGTCACCATATTTTAGTCGTTTGCGTTTCTTATAAATTACGTTACGCTAGATAACATACAATTAAGTATCTTCATGCATGCGGAGGTTATTAACATTCCGTTGTCACAAGACTTATGTATACCATGGCGCAAACAGATATCGTTACTAATACCTCTCCTTCTTCTTTCTCATTTTGTATTCCTCTTAATCCACCTCATACTTCTTTACTGTCTTTGTTTCCTTCGTCTTCCCCCTCTCATCATTCTTCGTCATTCTCGTCTTCTTAATACCTTTTTAAATGTATGTTAGAACGCGTGTTTAATTGATATATTTTTCATTGGTGTTTAAAAAATGTATTTTATTCTTACTGTTCTCAGCCTTATTCTTTTAGTAAATGCTTTTCAATTCTTCTGTTTAGACAATGAATGCGTATACATACAAGCAGACAAAAATTAGATATTCTGCAACAGTATAAGAAGCATGTTTGATGTCGCGGGTTAGCTGTGGCATGCGAAATATACAAATATTTATCGGAGTAATGGCTTTCCGTGATTGTACTCTAACCCACCGTTTTACTATTGCAACTGATTTAGCCTCTTTCCCCATACGGGACTTTGTGATTTGTCTAAATTGAAAGCAATAAAAGACGACAATTTGTGAAAGAAACCAACGGTAGAAATCATTGTGGTGAAAGGAGAAAGTGCTTACCACAAGCAATTTCTCTTTGGTCACAACATTTTCTTAAGTCTTAATGTGTACATACGTCGAATTGAGGTACTGAACAGTAACAAAGAAGAGAAGTTATTTCTGAGAAACTATACGTCTCTGCGGCGTTGTATTTATTTTGACTAGGATCAAGTCCGTGCGACCTTTGAGTTTGACAGAAACGATAACAGTGACGCAAAAGAAATAATACATCAGTTTTGAACAAAGCGTTTCAGTATTAGATGTATTTTATAAGTAAGCGTAGTTTTTTGTATTTTGTTTTTATATAAAGATAAAAAATGTAATTGGTTTTTATTAAAGAATTCATAGGAAATTTATGCAATCTTGTTTTGTGTTTGTTTCTTGTTTCTTCTGTCCAGTTTAGTTAGACAATCGGTTGTGGCTTGAGACACAGCTATAGAGCAGCAACGAAACAAAATTGACCTTATAGGGGAGTGAACCAAATCAAGTAAGTCAGTCTGTAAAGTTTGATACCGATGTGTTACACAAACCACCAATATGGAGTAGCCTGAATCCCCGGCCCACTTACTACGTGTTGAGATACTCACATGCCAAGGGAGCATTTTACCAAGTGAATTAAGGAACATATTTGCCAAAGTCAAAACCGATAAACATGTATAGTACCTTATTAAGGTACACTATCGTCACGTGGCATGTTGTCGGAGGCTTCTCGAAAAGACGATTCCAATGATGCGTTACTTTGCAATGTTGCATAATTCAGTATTGAAATCATTGTTGCTTTGAAATCTAAGCATAGGATGCTTAGTAAAACGCTACCCAGGACCCAATGATTCCTACTTAAGGATAGTCTAGAATTGGCCTACAACTCGTAATGGTTGTATGTTGACCTGATCATGAAGGTACCTTAAACATAGAGCTCTAACCATCACTCCGTGATACATCGATGTGCCGCATCTACATGCACTCCACAGGGGTTGCAAAATCAGTTGTTCGTATGGACCAGTTTGCCCAAAAGCCTTAACGGACATGGGTTTTTTTCTGCTATAATTTACATTATAACCATTATACGGACACGTGTAGAAAGAAATTTGGCATTTACTATAAGGAAATCAGAGTTCGATTTCGCCAGAAGTCTTAACAAGCCACTGAGACCAGGTGGGGAATCACGTTACCAATGTTTCCGATCTTATGTCCGAACAAAATGGCCGCGCCCAGGTATTTTTGTTTTTTTCACCTACTTTTACCAATAATAGCCACATTGTGGGACCCGCACGTGTTGACCATCATTTTGCCGGTTATTTTGGTTTTCTATACTAACCCATGCTTTATAACGGCGTTACGTCTAACACTCTGCAGAGAAATGGCAGTCGACAGGCGTTCATTTAAAAAACAGTCAGTCTTTGGCGGTGATTTCTACGTTTATATTCCATATAAAAATACTCCATCACGCAAGTCCTGTATCATACGGTCATCAGCGTGACCATACGAGAAGTTGTGGCAGTAAACATGCACTATCTCCTCAGCACAAAGGTATCTCTACAGCATTACAAAAATACTGCATTCCCTCCACATAACGGCCACCTGCTGTGGCTTTCATTGAAACAGCTCACAAAATCTCAGGGGAGGATAAGGTTTTTTCCGGTTTGTTGTTAAAATGGGGGTAATGAACACTATAAGTATTATTTACGATTTCAACAATACTTTATTGTGTCAACAAATATATTCATAACATTTCAATGACAACAGATAATCGAACATATATATCTCTTAACAAACACTTAACCCTTTCCCAAACAACAAATTTCCGACTGTCCCAAATTGAAAGAGTTTGCAGACGACATTTGTGATGAAATTGAACAATAGTTTTCAGATAGAGCACATTACGAGCAATTTCTCCTTCTCCCAAAATGTTTTCTTAAGTCGGATGCAAAAAATTAGTCAAATGTCGTTATTGTTTGGGAAAGGGTTAAATCAAAATTTATCTATTAACAGTAACAGAATAGTCATTTTATCAATTAACAGCTAGGTACATGTTTTTCATAACAACAACAAATATCAATTAAATCTTTATATAACTCTCAAATAGTTAAAAAAATCAACAACAAGATCTGGTTCATTTACATGTTTATCATGCAGAAGATTGCAATAGACATCTTTAAACCTATCCTTCATTTAAAATGACCAGGGTACCATTTCACAAAACGTTTCATGCTAAAGAACGTTCAAAACAACACTCTCTCTTTTTAGAATATCGGGCTAAGCAATATTACAAAGTAACCCATCATTGGAATCGTCTCTCCGAGATGCTTCCAATGACGTGTCACATTGCAATATTGTGCTTTAATTTAAGATATTATTTATGTTTATCTGTGTTGACTGTATTTTCCTTTTAAGCATTTTTCTAAAGTTGTTTAGTAAAACAGAAAACAGTATCAGAAGGATTTAAAGAAACATGACAAAAATGTCTTTTCATAATTGTTTCAAAATGATTTCCTGTTGTTTGCTTTTGTTTACAATTTAGACAGGTTACAAATCTTCACATGGGAGAATGGGTCAAACTTCTTATCCCATTTCATACCTTACTGAAGACTTTCTGTTTATGTCAATCAATCATAATCATTGCTTCAATTTGATGAGGAAAGATACTCTATAAGAAATTAACTAAGCCCATTTTCATTAATGTGTTTAAATGATTCATCCAATTTGAAAGCAAGTAAGATAAGAATTTCATGTATGAAAACACTGATTTCTTTGTGATTCTATGTAGAAGTCATTGTGACATGTAGAAATTATTTGTCGCAAGAGATTTTTCCTGTTTCATATTGATTTCTCAGACAGTTTGTTGCATGTGCATAAAAAATGAACATATAAAGAGATTGGTTGTTAAAGGCAAAACAAAAAATGTTTTGCAATGTAATGTAAAGAAGCCCTTGTGACAAGAGGATATGTCACAAATAGTGTATGTCCTATGGAAACAATTTCTTCCTTGTTGATGCAACTGATTCAAAAGATTTACAATCAAATGAAGAAAAATGATAACTTTTCTACATAATCTTTACAGAACATTAACAAATATAAAAATATATATTTTCTATACAATGCAATGAAAAGGGATATGAAGTAATAGCCATATAAATGTCTTAACCCTTATAGTGCTGGAACCGACTTCATGCTTAGGCAAACACGTCATATCCAGGCCAACCGTCTGTGATCTAACCTGTTTGCTACCCTGAGTATATTTTCTCATCAAAATTAAGCAGATATTTAAGGTTTAGGAAAGCAGACAACACAAAAATCTATTTTTAGAAAAATACCCAGCATTCTGAAGGTTAAAAGTGGCCAAGACTAGTATGTTAAATTAACTAAAACAGACAACTTTATGAGCTCTCTACAACAGGGCAAGTCCTTTATCCCCTACTCCTTAACCCATTACCAAACAATAACAACATTTGACCTGTTTGTTGCAGAAGACTCTGGAAAACATTGTGGGAAAAGGAGAAATTGCTCTTAACAAGCAATTTTTCCTTTTCCTACAATGTTTCTGCCCTATCAGAATATTACTTTCCAATTTCATCACATTTTGAAATGCCACCTGCAAACTCTTTCAGATTGGAACAGACGAAAATTTGGCGTTTGGTAAAGGGTTATTTACCAATTCTGACCAATAAACTGTTGCCAAACCACTGTTACCAAATGATAAATTTCTCATTCGTAACAATTTATCATTTTGTTACGATGGTTTCTACTATTATCAAAGAGAAATGTATGTTTTCCATGCGATCTTTTGGTGTCTAGCATTGCTTGAAATTTCAGCTCTCAAAAAACAAAGATAATAGGAGAATGGGTTGAAAAATTGTATAAAAACAGTTGGCTCTTCATTAGATATGTTTCCAGTCACAGTTGTTTCTATTTAAAATGATAAAGGAAACGTTTTTGTGATATCTATAAAGATCTTCTGCTGTTTGTTTGGGGTTATTTTAATCTGGATCCATCATAAAATGCTCTATTGGGTTATTTATTAACTATTTACCACCTGCAGACATTTATTTACTTGAAGTAGACAGCTTAAGAAAAGCTTTGTAAACTTGCGAAAATTCTTTTGGTTCTGCTGCTGTGATATGTGGAATTAAAAGATTGAATAAGCATTGTGGCATCAGAATAAATTGCTTGTGACAAGTAATTTCTTCTGTTGCCACAATGCTTTTTTAAGTCACCTGCTTCAAGACGCAAAAATGTGGCATTAGGTGTCCATGTGATAACTCATGTTGAATTATAGGTACCTTTTTTCAGAAAAAACAAACAAACCTCTTTTCACAAAAAGGATTCCAAAGCTTTTTGAATATCAGTTGTCATGTTTGAAGAATTTTATTTAAAGAAACAAGAATGTTGTGTAGTAACAATATAAAGCATCTAACAAATAATATGAAGAATAAAGCTATGCTCCCATTAACTAATGAGACTAACAAATGACTTCTCATTAGATTTATAATAACGAATAATAATACACTTAATAAATAACATGCTTGTGTCTGTAAGTTGATTGAAAAGAATTTTGACAAAAGAAGACCAAGCCCATAATGAACCAAATCTTATTTTGTCACAATTCTTAACCATCCATCTATATTTTAAATACATCAAAGACTTCTTTATACAAAACTGTTTTAAATCTGTCTGCAGAAATTGATTCAAGAATATCAAACTAAATACATAATCAAGTTCCTTTACAAATTACCCTCACACTATGATATGGTGTATTGCACTTTACATGACAATTTTGACTTTATCTCTATAAACATTCAATACGTAGCAGGTAATTTCATAACAAAATGTCGCAAAATTATAATTAACTTTTAGTTCTGTTCATGGCTAAGGATTTTAAATGCTGTCAAAGGAAACTATACCTCATGGTCTACCCTGCTTTATGGAAATGGATGAGAACTCTATTCAAAGAACTCTGAATCAGGGTTTGACCAAATGTCGGAGTAGAATATGGGATTATTAAAGCTTCTGTAATAAGACCATAAGACATAAAACATCACCTCAATCCAATCAAAGACAATCCATCCATGACCAAATGTCATGCCATATGGAGGTAACATGCTTAGAGAGATTATTCCTGATAGTCCAACATTTAGCCCTTAAAGTGCTAGAACCGACTTCAGGCTTATGAAAACAGGTTAGATCCAGGCCAGCCACCAAGTAAATTGGCAGTTGGCCTCTTATCTAACCTGTTTGCTACTCTGAGTATATTTCCTCATCAAAAATACCAGATATTTAAGGTTTTGGAAAGCAGATGACACAAAAATCTATTTTTAGATAATTACCTTGAATTAATCAAAAGGTTAAAGAAACATGATTTTGCTCTTAATCGTCTTCATACAAATAAATGGTCAAATGCAAGACACCATTAAGACCTTTACAATATTGTGAAGCACTTACTATACTCTTGCACTGAAGCATCTTTAGTATTTTGTGGTAACATTATGAAAGATGTCATAATTTTTTTTTTGGATTTCAGACTCTTCAAAAGCAGCTTTGCAAAGTAATGATATAGATAATCCTTAACCATTTAACAATGAATATTTACATATTTATTGTTAAACATCTGGGTACCGTTTTACTAAACAGTTTACGCTTAAGATTTGCGTAAGTCTAAAACAACAATTCCTCTTATTTCAAAATTGGACGAAGCAATATTGCAAAGTGACACATCATTGGAATCGTCTCTCCGAGACGCTTCCAATGAAGTGCCACATTGCAAAATCGTACTTTCATTGAAGATACTATCCATGTTTATCAATTATGTTACGCAAACATTTTCCATAAGTTGTTTAGTAAAACAGGCCCCTGTAATCTGTGGAATATAGGATAATCTTAAATTAACCAATCAAATTTCTATTATTGTGTTAATTATATATCTTATTGTACAAATGTTTGTGAATGATTAAGGGTTACAATACATCAAATGAACAAATGTTTGTAAATGATTACTTTATGGTCACACTTTATGAGCTATCGAGTTCATAACAAATGTTGATTTTAATGGGAATACAATATTACTTTTACATATCTTGAGAATGATCAAAATAAATACTTTGCAATAATTTTACAAACTAGAGTAAGTTGTGAAACTATGATAGGTACATAAACTTCAATATAACAGCATAACTTTGTTCAATACACATATATGAATAAAAACCGTTTCTAACTTAGACACACATAGCACTTTTTCAAATGGAGTGGCACATATTTGTACATATTTATATATGTATATATGAGAGATATTCTGAGCTACAGATTAAATGGGTAATTTTGTAACCAAATCCTATGCGTTTAATCAAAATACTGTGCTTTTGATATTCATTAGAACTGGAAACCTCCGAACATCATAAAAATGATGCAAATTTTCATACAATAGTAGCATTTCACTAAACGAATTTTGAAAATATTTGGGTTAGTCAAAACTGATATACATGGAAAATATCTTAAATAGAAGCGCAATATTGTCATGTGGCATGTCATTAAAAGCGTCTCAGAGAGCAAATTCTAATGACACATTACATTGCAATATTGCTTTTTCAATATTGAAATGAAATAGAATATTGTTTTCAACCTATGTAAGTTCTTAGCTAGTATGTTCACTAAAACACTACCCTGGTACATATACATGTATTTATATCTATTGTCTTCTTTTGCCTCCAAATTGGCATGTCTTTCATTTGGAGAATTGGGTTTAACCCATTACCAAACCATACTGACATTTGTCAAGTTTGTTGCAGATGTCTTTTTGAAACATTGTGGGAAAAGGAGAAATTGCTCTAAATGAGCAATTTCTCCTTTTCCTACAATGTTTTCTGCCCTATTAGACGATCATTTTTTAATTTTTAATTTTATTGCATTTTGAAATACATGTATTGTCTGCGAACTCTTTCGATTTGGGAGTCAAAAACTTTGCACTTGGTTAAGGGTTACAGACAAAAAAACCTTCCCAAAATCTAGATCTCAGGAATAATCATTAAGTGAATCATTAACTCTAGCTACCCTTTTTTAGTACCCCTAAACTCTCGTCTTGTTTCCACCTTCAAGTCTGTGAAATGGGACTCGCTTCTGCCCACAAGTTTCCAAACGAATTTTCCTTGGAGCCTAACCCACTCGGACTGTCCGCCGACTCGGAGCTTATTGTGGGTGACTCACTTTTCACCTCGGGGGTACCAGCTTTCTTCATATACATGACGGGCCCACCGAAGTTGACGGGAATACTGATCGGGTGATAGATGCACGAATGTGATTGGTTGAATATCTCCTCTCCCACACTGGATGGATGAATGGACATGGGAACGTAATGTGTCCCTGAGGTGTGTAAGACGAAGCAAGGAAGTAACTCTGGGATTTTCTCTCCCTTAGGCACACCTGTATTGGCCCCACAATCGCTGCTATTGTTTGTCGAACTACTGGACTTGGGGTACTTGGACGATCCTGAACTACTTGGACTCCGGCACCTCATCACATGGCGCATTTTACGCTTCACTTTCTCGTTACAGTTCGTTTCTCTCGAGCTACTCGAGGATGTGTCACTAGGGTGAACCTTTCTCACTTCCTGAGAGAATCGCTTTGTGATGTTATGTTTAAACTTATACACGCTGCTGTCTAACTTCTCTGATGAAGATTCATGCACTTTACTGTTAAAGGCGGAGGAACACTCTGTCCCGGTCCTGTAAGAACTCTCAGTGCCGTTATCAGTCCTATCCCGTTCACCATTACTGTTTGATTTGCTCATTTGAGACTCCACAGAAATTCCGGAATCTTCCACTTGCGAGTTATAGTTTGACGTGAGTAGGGTCCAGAGATGTTTATCTCTTTTCAAATGCTCTTGGGTTATTTGTTGAGCTGTCAGGGCTTGATCATATGCTGTATAGGTTTGGGGAATTTCTGCGCTCCTGCCTTCAAGAGTGGCTTGTTGTGTAGTTGGTGAGGATTGTTCTTGCTGAATGATCTTTGGCTGAAATGGTACTGGAGCCTTCAACGGGGATTCCTTTGGAAAATCAATCTTAGGACAGGGTGGCTCGATAATTAGAGCTGGCCCACTCATTTGTTGATTTAACTCCTCATCTGCATGCCGATATTGTTCCTCTTTGGCAACCTGGCTCAATGACTGATCTGTTAAGGGAAAGACAAAAATAATGTAGTTTCAGAAAACTCCAAACTTTTCTTCCCAAAGAAGGAATTATTACATAAATGCACTCTCACAACTGCATGTAAACTATTTAGACATCTGACTCAATGCAAAGGATGATATGACCTTAACGAACAGTTCAATATTCCATTGAGAGTTCCGGAAAATAATATATGTTATATTCAAATATTTTTGATGCAGTATTCATAATAATCAGAAAGTATTTTCCTCTTCTGTGGAAGTGATATCAAATGGTCTGGATTTAAATAAAAAAAGTTCCTTATGGATGCAAATAAGAAAAGGTTGCAACAAAATATTTTAAACCTGTAAACAAGCCTTCAATTTCATTTTTTATACCTCAACATTAAAGATCCGTCTTTTGTGGTTTTGTTTCATATTCTAACACTTACTGTTTAAACATCTTTAGGAAGTACCCTAAGCAGACGATCTTGATACAAATTAAGTGTTCTGCATAAGCTTTCACATAATTTCAAATGTTTATAAAGTAAAAGAGGATAAATAGATTTCTTCTTATTGGTTGCCTTCATTAAACTCCTCTCAAAGACACAACATTAACGAGTTTTTACGAAATAGGGCTCATCAGATAGATGTTGACAAATTGCATGTAAAACACCTTAAAACTTGTTGTGTGTACTTAATCCTTAGAATGCTGGGTAATTTTCTAAAAATATACTTTTGTGTCATCTGCTTTCCCAAACCTTTAATATCTGCTTAATTTTGATGAGGGACGATACTCAGAGAAGCAAAAATGTTAGATCACAGGCTAGCCGCCAATTTACTTAGCAGATGGCCTGGATCTAACCAGTTTGCATATATATGAAGTTCGTTCCAGCACTATAAGGATTAATAAATGCTTAATACTCTTATAAGTATAAAACTAGAATTTATAGATACCATTCATGATCCTGAACTTTTCCCCGGCCTGTTCTAGGTGTCCCATCAACATTATACACAGTCTGTCGGTCGCGTCCCAGCCTTCCACTTCCACAAGGAACCGCATCATCTCATCCTGGCATTCTTTGAACCCGAGGTACCGGTCGGGCAAGTTGGACTTTAGACCTAGAAACCAGATTCTTTCATTAGTTTTGTATGTAGGGTTTAATGTAGATTGCCAACTTAGGCAGTTTCTTGATTTATCCCATTACCAAACAATAACAACATTTTACAACTTTGTTGCTGACGACTCTGGAAACATAGTGGGAAAATGAGAAATTGCTCGTAACGAGCAATTCGTCCTTTTCCCACAATGTTTTCTACCCTATCAGAAGATGTTTTTCAAATTTTTCACATTTTGAAATTTCTTCTGCAAACTCTTTGAATTTGGGATAGTCCAAAAACTGGCATTTGGAAAAGGGTTAAACCACTACCAATTACAGTTCTAGAGACAATTTTCAAAATATTACAAATTTCAATGTTTCGTTTCTGAAACAATTTCAATATAAATACATTTGCAGAGTTACCAATTGTCCAGTTATGTTATAATGCCCTTTAGTAATGAAGAAGAACTCATCAGATCTAGCAATTAGGTTTAACCATCAACCTTCTGTAAGCCAGCTTAGAGATTTCACTTCATGAACATCAAAAACTGTCAAACCATGGCAGACATCTTTGCTCATTTTGGTTGAGTACTTCAACTACCTGACCATGGGTATCAGTCAAACCTCCCCATTTAAGAGCAATCAAGAAATGCAAAGTTTTGTAGGATACCAGGTAACACATCTAGGACTCAATGCAAGACTAAAGTAGGTTCTACAAACAAGTGAAGCACCTACCGTAGTCTGGCATTGAATCCTAAATATATAACTATGACAAATCAAAGTCTTGTAAGTGAAGTACCTCCTTCTTTCTTAACTGTAACTTATTTAAACATTATATATTTTCTTGCTTATTGAGGGCGTACATACAGTAACCATAGTTGAAATATTGAAAGCTACATACCTCCTTGCTTATTGACGGTGTTAGTCAGGTTCTTTATATGCTTTATGGCCATTTCAATTATCTCAGTCTTCTCTATACGACCTTGACCCTGGAATGAGGCAGAAAAAATCACATTAAAACATAGGCTTTACGGGGATTGTTTTAGTTGAAAAAAAAATAGAAAAATTGAGTAGGATTGAATTGAAAACACTTCAATAAAAGAATAATCTGCTCATAGGGTGACAAGCAGTAATTCTAGATATCAGTGTTTTCCACCTATTCCAAAACGAAACTGTTGAGTGTTTTCGAATTGTATTGTTGCATCAATGTTTGTGGGGTTTCAAAACTTGACAATATTTTAACTTAATTAACTAACTAAATTTCATAAATACAATATTTTTTGGAGATGATTACAAAAGAATAATAGTAAAATCTGGAGCAAAGCAATCATTACTTTTGATCAAGAATAAGACCTATAAAAAATGCACATTTGTAATTTATGACAACATTGTGGCCAAAATAGGTACGGTAACAAAACTTAATTAATCTAAATATAATAAAATTGAAATTCACAATCAAATATAAGTAGTTAAATAAACCTTTTTGCCATATATCCATAGGGTTAGATCTGTGTCAACCTAGATTAACACTAATTTAAATGTCTGTATTCACACTATGCAGCGATCAACATTTTAAAGGTGACAAAAAGAATTAGCCCACCATGACTAATTTCTCTTGTCAAAATGTTTTACAGGTTAATACATTATTTGTGGTTTCTTTCATAAACAGCTTTTGTCATTTGTAAGTCAATTTGATCTTTTCAACTGCAGATAACTTAGAAGGGTAAATTTCTCCATTTAAGTTCTTATATTGATTCAATATTGAAAGAAAGAGAAAAGTGTTAAAAAAGGGGAAAGATGAAACAAGTTGATGAAAATAAAACTTGCTTGTTTTAGTTATTTCATCCTTTGTAAAATGCCTTAAAAATGTCTTTTCATTGCAACAGACTTCTAGAATTGCTAAACAGAATCTTTGCTTTGACAAACAAGTATTTGGTGAAATGCGTTGTTGCCTTCACAATTTACTCAAAAAATGACTAAAAGGGATTTTCAAATAAAAATAAAGAAAATATCTCTGAATAGTTTAAACAAAATGCAGACAAGCAGTGTGTTTAAAGCCATTTTGAGTATGGGCCATATCACAAAATACGTATTATAGACCCTGGATATATGACAAAAGACAGTGTGCATAAATTTGTAATTATAACCAGAAAATCAAGCAATCTTTATTTAATACAGACTAGAGCAACTATTTATGTTTAGGTTTAGTAACTTGTTTACATGCATTTGTTATTTTGTCATTCATGTAAAAATGCTTTTTGATTTATATCACAAACTTCATTAGGATTTCAATGACAAAAACGTACCATGTTTCAAGGTAATTACAAAATTAGATGGCATACTTTACCTCCATTTAACTTCCATGATTAATCTGTTCACCAAAAGTAAAGATAAATGCAATTCTGATAAGTTGCTTAATACTTAAAATGGTAGAGATTATTTATTCTTTTCATCCTGGTCTGTACCATCACAGTTTCTATATTTGACACTGATTGCTTTTAGCATGTGATCTAACCTGTTTGCTACTCTGAGTATCTTTCTTGATCAAAATCAAGCGGATATCAAAGGTTTTGGAAAGCAAACAATACAAAAACTGTTTTTATAAAATTACCCATCATTCTAAGGGTTAACATAATTGCTTAGGTAAAACCTGCAGATCGAGAGCCCACAATACATGATTTGGGAATCCAAACAGGACAATGACTAGGCAATATCAGTCCCCCTACATCTTGTTAGAGAGTCTTAAATTGGCACTCAGTTCAAGATTGAATCAACAAACTTAGGAAATTTAATATCTTTTCTACGCTTTTTCCTACTTTTGGTGAACAGGATATATCATGGAACCTTATTATGATATATTCAGTGTGCCGACTCCACTCCGATGTTAAATTGCTGATGAAGACTCCTGTTTGACCATGCTGGAATGCTGGTGACTACAAACCTGCTCATTAAGTTTTTTAATTCCTCTTACATGATCCTCCCGAAAAGAAATAGTAAGCCGAGATCTGTTAAAAGAACTTTGAGATGAAATAGGTTACTAAACGATGCAGCTCTCTCTCTCAATCTCTCAAAGCTTTATCTCACAAATATATCTGTACAAGTTCTGTCATCCAACACCAGCATGTGTTCATTGGTCATTTTTTTAATTTACAATTTTGTAACTCATAAAAGTAAGCATCGAATTCAAGTTATAGATAAAACACTTTCTTTGTATTGTTTGGTACCAACTTCTGTGAGAAATTGCCAACTGTGACAAACAATTTTTTAATTCGTCACAGTAGTTTCTTAATAATCTGCTGCATTTACAGTGAAGCCTCGTTTATCCAGACCCCGATTATCCAGATGTCTCGCAATCCGAACGAAATTGTAAGGGAACAGAATTATTTGACCAGTTTGTTGCAGACGACTTTTGAAAACATTGTGGGTAAAGGAGAAATTGCTTATGACGAGCAATTTCTCCTTTTCCCACAATGTTTTCTGCCATATCAGAAGATTATCTTTGAATTTCATCAGGTTTTGATATGTCGTCTGCAAACTCTTTCAATTTGGGACGGTCGACAATTTGGTGTTTGCTAAAGGGTTATAAGTATACACATACATAAAGACCGTTTATGTCTTAATGTGTATAAGAACATGCTCTGCTTCATTAGTCCGGATTATTCGGTAAACCGGACATTTTGTTGGGAACGGACATGTTCGGATTAACGAGACATCACTGTACATCACAGCTGCCACAGATATTACAACGACACATCGTTCTATGATAGTCCTCAGTTCCAAAAGTTTGCAGATGACAAATAATCAATGTAGGAAGGATATGGGAAAAAGGAAAACTGTGAGAATAGAAGTTTTTCTTTTCTTAATTAATTCCAAAAAAAATCTGCACAAAACAAGTAAAGACCAGAAAAACTTGATAAATAGCTAGGATGATTTTCCCATGGTTCCAGCATACTTTTTTTTTTAAACTAGAATCTTTCTTTAAATAAAAGTACCCTGTTGTACTTACCTAAATATCTAGTCAAACCAAGCAAATGCAAAACAGCTTTGCTCTTTAGTGTGTGATTTGAATACTTGGGAATCATTAGTTAAACAGGAATAAAAAAATCCCTAGCAATAGTAATCCATTGAACTTGAGAAGACATTTCATCAAAAAAAAATCATATTGATGACTGATTAACTATCTCTTTCAAAACTCTGATTGCTATGGGATAGCCAGTCACACTTTGTTTATCATGGAATAGAAAGTATGATGTTAATTAAGATAAGACCTGCCAAATAGCAATGCTGAAAATAAAAATTTAAAGCAATGGTAGATAACATAAATTATCATTACGAACACAAGGCATTTGACTATCTTTTAACTGACCATTACTTCAATTTATGTCTCATATTGCATAGTATTGCTATTCAAAAAAGAAAGAAAAAACCTTAAGCTTTAGGAGTCAGCACTTAAAATTGTTCTTAAAAAAAAAAAGAAATGGAATACTTATTGCCGCTTAACGATATTTTATCTGTTCCTGGAGAAAAATGTTTTTTTTAATGTACACTAAAAATTCCCTTGGTTCAATTATGTCTTATATATATGGTCAACTTGAGATACATGTACCTTTGTGGCAGATACTTATTGCCAACCTAATTCATGCTTCCTGGTTAGACAGTCTTCCAGTACTAGCTTAACTAGAAATTAGGAGCTTTAACCCTTATAGTGCTGGAACTGACTTCATGCTTATACAAACAGGTTAGATCCAGGCCAACCGCCAAATAAATTGGCGGCTGGCCTGTGTTCTAACCCGTTTGCTACTCTGTATCTTTTATCATCAAAATTAAGCAGATATTTCAGGTTTTGGATAGCAGACAGCACAAAAATCTATTTATAGAAAATTACCCAGCATTAATTCTAAGGGTTAAATGTCAAAGGAAACTTCCACAAGGAAATAAACCTACAGCATGACAGTATTACACTTGTTGAGCCCAATCTCAAAAATCGGGTTGCTAAACACATAACCACAACCCGACACTGAACCCAACCTGATTTACCAAACAATTCTTAGATTATAATGATCTTCTGCAGATGACTTTTAAAGCAGTAACTGTTGCAGAAACATAAGTTCCCCTTTTCCCTGCAGTACAATTTATCAAACATAATACTTGTCAATTCTTTTTTATCAATTATCAAATGATTGTCTGCACCATCTTTTAATATGAGACAATTGTTTGGTAAAGACACAATAGGTACCTCATCTTGATCCTTATCACATATCCAGAAATATACAGAGGATATTCAAACATACATCTATGTAGAGCTTGGATTAATGCACAAGTGAGCTTCAGCTTGCACGAAAGAACAAGTAAATGAAGTGAACAAGTTTTCAAGCACAATTTGAACTGCAGCAGTGCATTATTCCATAATCTTCACAGATGTATGATCAAATATTCTTTTATTACATTTCAAAAACATTTCTAGAAGTGTTTTGTTGGTTTGTAGTATTTTGTAGTACTTTTTGACGAAAGAATGAGTTTATGAATATGAAGAAAAAGATTTTGATAGTCCCGTCAAATCTCTGATTCCAAAACATGAAATGGCAGGAATAGTTTGTGAATTCTATTCAGTATTTTTGGCAGATTTGATTGACTTGTGGTTATCAAAAGATCTGTTTGTTGAGAAATGTAATTCTTTAGGAGTTTTATTAGAAAACAATAATTATTCTTATAAAAGAATGAGTATTGTTCCTGAATGAATCAAAGGCTTGAAGATCACAAAACATCTTCAACTTTGAAATGTAGGCCTGATGTAATGCAGGGGCATGGAAAAAGAAGAAATGTTTGATTCACCTGTCAATTATTTTCTAAAATGTGATTACATTTTTCTCCCACAGGAAAATCGAGTAAATCACCACCAGGAATGTAATAAATCTATATTCACCACTTTCACACATGACCATCAATTTGATAGGAAGGGATTTTTATGGAAATTTTATTCTTCATGCTTGTACAAACATCAGTTTCAAGAAAAATCAACATTAATTGTACAAGGCATAAAGTTTAAAAGAATGTTGATTTACAGACGAGCCATGTTAATTCAGACATTTGGTTTTGATTAAAATGTCATGACCTTTTACAAATGAATTACTCACTTACTTGTTGGAACCATTGCATTTATACATTTTATATTACTTGAGCCATTGTTGTTGGAAAAGGGAAACATCAATCATAAAACAAATATCTCAAATTCCAACAATAATCATCTCTAACAAGAAGCAAACATTCAGTAGCATAATTTATCAGTCTGGATTAACATGGCTTGGCTGTGCATTTATAAATCTTAGATTCGGATATCCGACAGAAATCTAGATAAGGGGCTTTTTTCTTCATTTCTTCCCTAAACCCTGAACCGTGGATATTCATTAGAATTGTCCCTTTCACGGCAAATATGATTCTAATGAGTACCAAAAATATAGAATATACCATATAAATTTGTTTACATACTGTTCACTATCAACACTAATAACGAGGGTTCAGTGCTAGACTATAGTATGTGCTTCATAAACATGAAGCACTTACTATAGTATTGCACTGAACCCCAAATAAGCCCCCTTACCTTTATTACTGATAAACAGACTTAAACAAGGACAGATTTGTTTTGTTTGAGGCGTGTCACCGTACATTCAAACATGGATTCAATACATAGATAACAAATCCATCCACTTTTGATCAAAGAAGAGTCCTCATCCCTCAGTCAATCCAAAAAAAATTATCTTCAACTCTAGACAACTATCAAAATGTATCGAAACCATCAACAAATGAAAATTGTGAAATTATAATCATCGTGTAAGAAGTATAAGAAATAAACAATTTTATTTGTAATGAAAAAAAATGATTACCTAAACTTGCTATTAGTTAGGATGCTTTTATATTTGCTTATGGCAAAATAGGTTAGTATTTCTAACGAAACATTTAGCAAAGATTTGGCAAAATCAAATTGTGAAATGAAATGAAGATTCTATAAACTGAATATTGTTCTGTAGAGAAAAGTCAAGCAATACTCCCTTTTTCCTATGTGCATTATGTCCTAAAGCAAACATATTAGTAATTGATTGCCTATTTAACCTTTACTCTTTAATGATAATTGTTAACAAGCTATTTGTCCCTTAATCTCCCGTTTCATTAACGATCGTAAGTGCGAATTTGCTTGTAAGTCAGATTTTTCCTCTTAGGCGTGTTTCATCAATTCTTGCTCTTAGAACTCTAAGAACAGTCTTAAGTGTAAAATGAAGCCAAATATTGACGCCATTTTTCTAAGATTTGAAAGAATATTTCAAGATATTTCTTGTTTATAAATGTACTAGATGTACACAACACGGATAATTGCATTTGCAAAAGTACATTATTATCAATTGTAATCAGTAAGATGTGCATCGATATGTACCCGCTCACCTCTAAACAAGTTGCAAAATCAAAGTGAGGGCCCGAAGAAATGTCAAGTCACGGTATACCAGCATCACGCAGTTCATGTTGGTGTTGGAAACTCATCACCCAATCAAATTTCTTTATGTATTTTTCTTCCTCATTATGTTATAATATTATCATTTTTAGTAAATATTGTTTTGAAGGACAAATAATTTCCAATAAAGGTTTAAATCATCTACAAAGACGGATAGGATAGTCACACATTCTGGTACATTGCAGTAAAGTTTATGTTATGCGGTTGTTACGGTACAAATAAGATAGTTGCAACCATTTGTTTTTGCTCTCAACGTATGGTCGTTTTTCACACTTGCAATTTTTTGATGAAACGCACATAAAAACTGTCATAAGGGGGATTTCAATCGCTCTTAGCTAAGTGAACTTAAGATATTTGATGAAATGAATCCCTGGTTTTAATATCCCAAATAAATTCAGATTCTTATACTTTATTATTATTGCCCATTGTTAGATTTAATTTGAAACACTAAAAAATCCTGCAAGGGAAAAGTCAGAAAGAAGTCTTTTGTAACATTTAGTTTCTGGAATACTATAAATTTTTTAGTGTTGTAAGCATTTCATATTTTAGATAAAAGTATATTAATACTATTTATTATATGATGGAGAATTTTCTGTTATGTTTACATGGTCTTTTTTCGATATAAATAAAGATAACCCATTTTCAAACATTTTCTAAGCATTTTGATGACTCATATCTATTCATGTATCTATCTATATAAATTAAGATAACCTATTTTCAAACATTTTCTAAGCATTTTGATGACTCATATCTATTCATGTATCTATCTATTTGAATTTCATTTTACAATTTTAATACAATCTAAAATTCACTTATCTGTTTATACATGACCATTTGATACAAATTTATAAATAACAAGCATATATTGTAAAAATGTATCCTCTAAAATATTTAGTGACATGACATAGAAAAAAATCAAATATTTCTTGTCATGATATAGATTAAAGAAATGGTCAACCAAATCTTCTATAGAGACATACTGTAATGCGTAATTAAATACATACATGTGAATGTCAAACAAACAATTTCTTTTTTTTAACTCTTTCCCAAAGCATCTTTACCAGCTTGAGGCCTGTAGACTGCAAATTGGAGATCAATCCTTGAAAACTTTGTCATAAAAAGAGAAATTGGTTATGCTCAACAAATACCTATCTTGACCCAATGTATTCTTAGCTATCAATATACTAAGCTAACAAGTAAAAAGAGTTTCCCATTTTCTTTTTCTAACCTATAGCAAAAAAAGAAGCAAATTTTAAGTAATATGATTCATCAAATTGGCAGCAAATCTAAAATTTGGAAAGGATTTATAATGATATACAATAGAAAAAAGTAAAACAGTGGCAGTAAGTTGTGCCAACATGTATGGATTAAGAACAGACGAAAGATCTATCTTTGATCAAAAGTAATTTGGTTTGCTAAAAACATAATACTAAACCATGGCCAAACAGCCATAGGTATCTCGAATATGACGCTGTGCGGTTACATTCCCAAAATTGTAACTTTCAACGGCAAAACTATAATGTCCTTTATCAATTTAGTTAAAAATAGTGGCAATTCCATTGGTTCAATGTAAGACTATAGTAAGTGCTTCACAAACATGAACCAATTGCTATAGTCTCAAATGGAACCCTAATCATAATTAAATAAAAAAAAAACATAGCTTTCCATCGCAACTGACCAGCAAGTTCAGAATTCCAAACAGGCAAAACAGAAACCCTTCAAAGGACATCATAGCTATCATTGGTTATGTCACATATAAATCCTATTCATTCATTCATGCTCTTTAACCACGTCTATTAAAGATTACTCAGAAAACCCAATTAAAACAATAGAGAAACACAGTTGCCAAAAGTTGTTTCCCTTTATCAGATAGACCACACATCTAGTTATTGATGAAAGCGCTATCAGGATCATCATGTCAGAAAAGGCATCAATAACTTATTAGGATTTTATTCAAATCAAACTGACATATTAAAATGTCAATTACTCTTCATAATTAATAAGAACATCTTCACTACTGCAAATTTATTTTTGAAATCCATTCATCTATAGATGAGTAAAAAAGAGAATTCATGATGAATAGGCTATACAGAAAAATACACTCACCACTTACCTCTTATGATTAATTTAATTACCAATACATGTATTGCACAAATAATCATCTCCAAATGGACAAAACTTCCACAAACTTGATACTAACACAATAACACTCCTGACTTTGATAGTAAATACAATCTTGTTTTATCAACCATCTAACAAATGACATTTTAAACTATGCAAAATATGAAACAGGTTACAACCAAATATCGAAGAGCATATGATTATTGTGTTTTCTGCATTACTTGCTGTGTATATATAAAGACACCCCTTCAGAGGACTCAAGAACTGGTTCATGAACTTATGAACAGTTCAAAAACAACAAATTGCCATTCCTGAACACAGAGTTGTGCCTGAATAGTTCATGAATTTCAAAACATGTTCTGCAACAAAATGACTTTGAGTTCATGAATGGCCATGTGTCATTGACATGTCTATTCATTAACTGAGTTCTAGAATTATTATGAATGTCATTTGACATGGGTCACTTAAGACATTATTGACTGTATTAGATCAAAGTTTCAGAAAAGCATATACATCTCCAGGTTAATATTGTGTGGTTTGGTTTAGAAGATTTATTATTAACATGATTAATGGATTCAATGTACCTGAGAGAATTCAAAAGTAATTTTGGGTTATTGATACTCAGTGTGAGCTAAATGGAATCAACAGTTAACCCGTTACAAAACACAAAATTCTTGCTAGTTAGGAGCAATATTTTTCCTTTTCCCACAATGTTTTCCAGAGTCAAGGGTTAAGCAGTCCATTGCAGGTAAATGAAGAATATATGGAGTAAAATGATAATAATTTCTCTGTTTAGAATAGTTTGCTATATATGATATTATGTCTATGAAGGACGGGATTCTAACAAGAAACTAAAAGTCAATAGGTTTCATTGAAAAAATTGTTCCACATACAATCTGGGTAGAATGCATGATCTAACCCTGCCCTTCAGTTAAACCATTTAAAACTAAATAAGGCCTGGGTTTTACAGGTAAACTGTAGACCATTTGGATATACCGTAAATGTTGGGGAATTAAATTGCTACAAAAACAAGCAAATTCTTCCTTCCTTAAGGAGGACATCCCCTGGGAAGGATTCAAGAACTTCACTGATTATGAACTTCTTAAACAAGCATGAACAACAAATGGTTGTTCATGAACACTAAGCTGTTCTTGAACTTGTTCCTGAATTTCACAAAGAAGTTCAAGAACATCAAGAACATGTTCATGAACAGATAACACTTCTTGAATCCTTTATGGGGAAATAGCTTCCAATCTCATTGTGATTTCAGCTGCCTTCTGCTGTATAGGGTCTAATATCAACATAATTTTTCTCACCATCATTATTTCAAAAGCACAACAACAAACCAGCTCTATACCATCAATTCACATTACTGTAGACCTGACTTAAACCAAACAACATTAACAACCTTACCTAATTTAAAGTGAAATAGAAGTGTATTTTCAATGATGCATTTTCCTTCTCAACCCCAATGTTCTTGGTACTCAATGTTATTTGTCTCATTGAAATTTATTTAGGTACCCTCAACATGGGAAATCAAAAAGGACAAACTTTATCAACGCAACTTACCTGTACTTTAATTACCAATTAGTATATGATACTAATCTTATATTTCATATCATCCATTCGTGTTGATGTTAAATAGACAGAATGAGTGTTTCAAGAGTAGACAAAAAGAGTGGAAAAGGTCATGAAAACCTGTATGACCCACCTGAAATTCTATGCAAAATAAAAAAGTTACTGAAGTGAGCCCATCCCTTTACCCCTCAGGTGATAAATCAAACACAGTCTGATGCCGTTCACATTAAGTGAACTATCAGCCATTGTTCCTTTACCACATATGTGCCTTGCAACTTAACCCTTAGAATGCTTAGTAATTTTCCAAATATAGAATTTTGTGCTGTCTGCTTTCCAAAACCTTAAATAACTGCTTAATTTTTATGAGGAAAGATATTCAGAGTAGCAAACAGGTTAGATAACAGGCAACCTGCAAATTGACTTGGCCGCTGGCCCTGATCTAACTTGTTTGCATAAGCCTGAAGTCTGTTCAAGCACTATAAGGGTTAAGAACTAAAAGCTCCCAGTAGGGACCTACGACATGGGATCATAAAACAATATCCCATAATTCCTATTTTGTTGGTACTCATACGAATCGTCTCATCAATAGAATTCTTGTGAGAACCAACAATATAGGCTTTAGAAATGTAATAAGTTATCAAGGGGAAACTGCCTCTTATTTCAAACCCTGCAATGAAGGATAAGTAAGAAATTTGTCAGAGATGCATAATTTCAGCTAAGAAACAGCCAAAAGTTTAAGGTAGACTAAAACAAACCTGTAAAGAACCATTCAGAATTATTGAACCTACTCTTGTTACAGGGAACAGATGTGTGAATAATCAAGCTAATAAAGAAGTCCAGCAAGGGAGATAATTCTTTAAAATCTGTTATCTTGCTTAGATTGAACAGGATACAATTGCCTGAAAATTCAATCAATTCACCCAGTAATTGCGAATGAAATCTTGCATTAGGGACAGAAATCCCAATAGCAAGGACAATAACTCTTCCTCTTCTTCAAAAAGTACAACTAAAAATAGGCTTGGGGTTGAAGGAGGCAAATTTTGTAATCACAGCCAGAGCATTAACAGACTATGAGCTAATAACTTTATATAATCTCACTTTAATGCTTTAACAACAGAAGGCTCTGAAAATCATTTGAATAAATTGCCTGTTACAAGCGTTTTCCTCAAATGTCAGGTAGTGTTTTGGACAATCAAATATAACAGAAAACTCAGAAAACCATTGTGATTAAAGAAGGAAAAGAAATGCTTTTCACAATCACTTTCCTTATTTGACACAGTGGCCTCCCCATAATGGCACAATGAAAATGTAATTTTTCCTAATCACCTATGGATAGCATATTGATTATTAAGGTAAGATTATATATCAAAAGCCAACTTTAACCAAAACCCATGCTGAAAACTAAACTAGGGGAAAATCATTATGAGAAAAAGAAGCTAACGTTTGTTGAGAGCAATCCATTCTTTGTGATACTATGCTTTTACTTTAAAGGTTACAATCAACAAGTAATTTAACCGTTTTCTTCATACATTATTGATTTTTTGCACTAAGAACTTGTTGCATGAAAACAATTGTGATCAAAGAAGAAAGTCCATGAGATGAGCAATTTATTCTTCGATCACACTGCTTTTCTTAATTCAATGATAAGAAACAGAAAATATTTTTTGCATTTGTTTTCAATTTAAGTTTCAATCAAGAATCCCATATAAGGGAAAGGGTACAGTATCAGGGGGGTTTATTTGGCACATTTCACAAGTGGGAATGGATAGCAATGCACCCAATTTATCTCCGTCATAGTTCACACATTTCAGGTGTGTTTACAGTTTCACTTTGTTATCCAATTAACAGATATAAAGCAAGATGGTGCTAGTCTTTAGACAGTTTGAGGTTCAATGCAACACTATAGCATGTTCTTCACTATAGTGCAGGACTTCCAATAGTCTTGCACTGACTTTTTAAGTATAGAAGGTTAATATATTTTCCAATATTAAGCTTTCGATGCTAGACTGCAGCAAGTCCTTCATGAAGAAAAAGGACTTTCTACAATCTGGCATTGAATCTTTCATATCGAGGGTTCAATGCAATACTTTAGCGAGTGCTTCATAAACATGAAGCACTTGCTAAAGTATTGCACTGAAGCCTCAATATCATACGCTTGTATCAATCAAAAAAGATCTTAAGTCCCACACTGAATTTTCGATAGACTCTTATAACTCAAAAGCTCTGTCAATAGTTCCTCTGCAAAAATAAACTTGTTCAAGGCTACCAGAGAAAGGTTTTGAAAAGCCAACTGTACCTGTTTTAAGTAATCAGACGGGATCAAGCGACTCAAATCTGCCAAGCAATTATTCATGCGATCCCTCCTCCTCTTCTCAATCACTCTGTGGGACATGGGGTCCTACAAAATACAACAAAAAGGTTAAGTATGGCACATAGTTCAAGATTTGAAACTAACATGTATGTCATGAAAGTTTACACAGTCAGTATATCAGAATGAAGAATTATGAGTTCAAAACAGTTTATAAATTGTGATTAAAGAGAAAAAGAATAAGTCAAAAATGGTTATTCAGATAATTTCTTCTTTTGGCACAAGGTTGAAGTGAAGTCCCTACTTTGGAATTTATGTGTGGTCAAAAGGTAATTTACAATCAAAATTATGAAAACAGAAACTTTTTTTTTTTTGGGGGTATTTAACACTCAAAGATAAGAAGAAATTGTTTGCCAAGCACATTTTCTTTACTTGCCACTGTAGTTTCCTTAATTTTAATCTGTTCAACATGCATTCTAATAAAAGTAAAATTACTATTTCATTTGTGAATATTGTGGGCAACTTACAAAGGGAGACAACCTCAACAGTTCTTATATTGTATACTGAACAGTAAGAGAAAGCCTGTAAATGTACAGTTACTGATACATGTTTGATCATTAAGTCACTGTGAAAATACCCTTATATGGCAAAATTGTATACCAAAACCATAATCATCTTTATTGACAGACATTTTTCAACATAATAATGTTAAATTGGGGTCACTCGTTTTACCGGAATCGAGGTAAATTACCGGAATCGACCGGAATCGACATCATATTACCGGAATCGGCATGGATTACTATATAAACTGATGTTTTCATTGATTTTAAGTTATTATTTTTATCAATGTTGTCAAAACTATCACAATTATGATGAAAAGTATAGCTTAATCAAGATTTTATTATGATTTGCATATTTAAATGACCTGTGAACAGAACATGTGATAAACCTCCGATTAACTTCTGGTCTAAAGGGATAATTTATTCTGCGGATAACGGGTATTAATTTTAGGAATGATAGTATAATTTCGATTAAAAAAAATGAAAGCAGTAATACTTTAACCGCCTTGCCACATGTGAATTCGAGACAAAAAAGTGTTACAAAGTATAAAAGAAGTGATATGCATATCCCTACAATGTTACAAACGTCGGTTACATTTTTCTTTAAATTAAATTGGAAGTCGACGAGGATGTTGTAGATCGGACTCGACAGCATGTTGACGAAATCAATCATAATCAAAAAATAAATGTCGATTCCGTTAAGTAACAAATCACTTTGAAGATGAACATCATTGGAATCGACAGCATGTTGATGGAATCGATCACAATCAAAATATGAATGTCGATTCCGTTAACAAATCACTGTGAAGATGGAGTAGATCGGAATGGACAGCATGTTGGCGGAATCGATCGCATACATAAAATAAATGTCGATTCCGTTAATAAACAAATCACTGTGAAGATTGAGTAGATCGGAATCGACAGCATTTTGACGAAATCGATCACATACGTAAAATAAATGTCGATTCCGTTAATTAACAAATCAATGTTAACATGGAGTAGATCCGAATCGAGAGGATGTTGGCGGAATGGATCACATACAAAAAATAAATGTCGATTCCGTTAATTAACAAATCAATGTGAACACGGAGTAGATCCGAATCGACAGGATATTGACGGAATCGATCACATACAAAAAATAAATGTCGACTCCACTCTCTCGTCATCATAAAAGTAAATCTTGTTATCTATTTCCTGTAGGAAACTTTCATAATCGATTATTGGGTAATGAATGTAACACATAACACGTTTGAATATTCGATTTCTCTTATAATGAAAAGTATTACTCGTATAAAACATACATAAGAAACACGGAAAGATCGTGGGAATACACCGTGGATTCGGGTCGTCATCATACAAGTAAATCTTGTTATACTTTTCCCCAAGCAGACACTTTCATCATCGATTATACACCTAATACTACTTAACATTCGTTGTTTCTTCTTATTTTCAAAGACATCATTTATATAAAAAAAAATACGTAAGAAGCACGGGTAGATTGCGAGAATCAGTCGGAATCTACCCATGGATTCCTTTCCTCATAATTTTTCCTCAAGTATATACTTTCCATATTGGTGTGCGAATAAAGTATGTAAATATTTCATGCTTAATATTTTATCAACAAGACAACTTCATGAAAAAGCGCCTTTTAAAGAAAAAAACACCTTTTAAGGATTATACAGGTCGATTCCGGTAATATGATGTCGATTCCGGTCGATTACGGTAATTTACCTCGATTCCGGTAAAACGAGTGACCGGTTAAATTGTATACCTTTTGTTTCTCTATATCACATTATCTTAATATTTCCTTTTATTTAGGCATGGATAGAGATATTCTGAATAAGTTTGAAAGAATGTATTTCATTTAAAGTTTTCAATAAAGCAGCAACAGCTACCTAATTTTCTCATAAAATATTGTTCCTTTCTTAAATCAGAGGGATCCAATACCTGTTATCTATGTCTCTGTTGATGTGACATGTGGAAAAACTGCTCGCAACAATTTCTCCTCTTGTTCAAATATTTCAAACCAACTTGCTGATGAGGATATACATTGTTTGCTGTCGTTCCAATTTGAACTATTCATAAAAAAAAAAGGAAATGATAATGTTTAAGCTTTGTGAAACCTTACCCTGATGGTCTTTGCCTTTTTCGCGAACGAGACATCATAATCACCAGCCATAGATGTTGCAAAATTCAGTGCTCTGAAACAGATAGTGTTCAATGTTCACAGTTTATCAAAGAAAATCTTTCATGTATAGATCTGCCATAAATGCCTTTTTAAACTTCAAACTTAATTTCACCCCTTCCTCCACTATACCGTTACTTTACTTTGATACATTTGCAGAAATCTTACAAACTTATAATATTTTATGAAATGGATAACTTGATTTATGCATAATGGTTTCTACTCATTATCTTAATGAAAATTGTATTAGCATTCATAATCTCCTATTGTTTTCAATTCTAAATGGTCACACTAAAGTCTTATTAGTAAAATGATAATTATTTTACAAATATGTTCTACAGAAATGATTAGATTCAGCATTTTCCCCTTTTGTAACCATGCTTTCTACTTATTTAATTCTGATTTGATCAAAATTTGATCTAATATTTGAATATTAGTGTGAAATGTGTTACGTAATATTGCAATCATTTAAAAGGCACTCTAAGAATGGTATTTACCGCCCATTTTCATTTTGTCAAAACAGTCTCTTGAATTTTATGAAGCACACATGTTATTAAGGGTCACCATTGAGGAAAAGTTTAATCCCCAACATCATTATACCCCATAATAACTCAATTTACTGCATTTAAATTCTGCTACAGGACTTTACAAACCACTATAGCAAACAGTTATGGTAGAATACTCATAATCCGCCATTTTGAAACTATTTCTTTTGTCGGATTACTCATATACTTTCTCGATATGAATCAGTCTGTGTTGGAACAATCCACTTTTCATGGAATATTTCTGGCCACCACCGATGTATACCAAGAATGACCAAAGTAATCTTACAAAAGAATTACTTTCAAAATGGTGGATTAAAGGTATTCTACGTTAATTGCTTATGCTGATCAATATATTGTATTGTCACAGACCTGTCTATAACCAATATCATGAGAATCATTTGTTTTCCCTTGCTGTTTTCTGTTGCTTTCAACTTGAACAGGTCACAAGTTCCCATATCTATAACTGGGTAAAGCCAGACTCTCAGTACTCAAAGATCCAGGTAAGATGAGTTTTATTGTCTTTTGCATTCGGAATGCACCATTTCAAATGCTTAACGCTTATACTGCTGGAACAGACTTCATCCTCATGCAAACAGGTTAGATCACAGGCCAGCCAACAAGTTAATTGGCAGCTGGCCTGGGATCCAAGCGGTTTGCTACTCTGAGCATCTTTCCTCATCAAAATTAAGCAGATATTTAAGGTTTTGGAAAGCAGACATCACAATAATCTTTCTTTACAGAATTACCCACCATTCTAAGGGTTAAGAGTAAGTGCTTTTGCATTCGCATTCATCAAAATCAAAAGCATATCCATCATACATCAGATTGGTTATTACAAATTTTATACGAAATGATAAGATTAGAGATGTAAAAACCACCATATACATATTTTTGAGACTGTTGCTGACACATAGCTGTAGTAAAGTTGACAAAGTTATACATCCTCATATTAATGAAATAGGTCATTTCTCTCTTTTGCCATGTTTGTCAATAACCTGTCTTCTATGTGTTAAGTCAAGTAAGTAAATATTCACTTTTGTTGTGTGTCATACATGTATTATTAAAGGCTGGCCTCAAAACAACTTAAATTACAGAGGTCCCAAGTTAGAAACTCTGGAGACTAACCAACATTTTATGATAGCATACTGAACAAATTGAACAAATACTTCTTGTTGTACATTTTCATTTCACTGCAAAATTGTGTTCATATCAGGAAGCAAAAAGATACATGTAAAATTTTCATGAATGATTGCTAGAAAATCATAGGAACATTGACAGGTGCACTGTCAAGTGTGAAATAACTGAATACTTTTGAAAGTGACATGACATCTAAAGTAAAATAAGCTCTCAACGCCTTGAATAGTAATCATTCACAAAGAGCACCTATCGGAACAGTTTGGAGCATTGGGGGAAATTTGTCAACAGAACATTTACATGGATATTTAGGGATGATAATTAAAATGCATTTTATGGCAAAGTTACTCGAATATAAGACAATTAATAAGCTTACCTGTCGTCTGCTAGTTGTTTAGGATCTTGCATGCCAAATTCCTGAAAATCGGCTTTCATCGAAACCGATCCATCCTCTTCATATTCGATATTAAGCATGACTTCTTTAATTAATCCATCTTTCGGACGAATAATGAATTAAAAAGTAATAAAAACAACTTCACTGTTCCTAAACTGTTTTCAACTGTACACGTTCAATTGTCTGTAAGCTTATTTACATACAAACTGATTTCTATTTCGATCACGATGCATGCTTTTCATCACGTGCCATAGAAGTAATATTTCCGATATTATTGATCAAAAGGCACGTTCCGACGTTCGTCTCACGTGCGTGGAAATGTGGTTTCGTACTATACTGTTCTAAAAATAGCACCTAACACATATGTTTGTAAATATGTCACGCGGCCTATAATAATCGCAGTATCTTGGGCGATGTTCTGCTCGGGACGATTACCGAAAACGAAATACATGCATTATCGTCTGCGTACGGGGACTAGGGTCTAAAATTAGATCGGAACAGGCGATTGTTAGTGTAGTGCATGTTAATCCAGACAGACACACGAGACTATCATTCGTGCACATGTTTAAAGTGCACAAAGTTTGTGATAACGGTTTGGCGAAATTTCGCTGTACAGTGGGTGTAGGTAAAATGACAATCAATCGAAGAGAAGGTAACAGGGACTTAACTCATTGGGTTAATGGGTCTCGTAACCTAATTCCCCATTTGGGATATTGAGCAATGCCCAATTTCGAAGCATGAGCAGACGACAAGCATTGAAATCAATCAGGTCTATGGTGAATATAGGTTGACCCAATTTGTAAAATTGAATAATGCTGATTTCCAAATACGCGTTTGTCACCATTGCTTGACAGTTCTGCTTCAAGGTGCGGAAACCCTTCGGTCTGCCATCATTAAGAATATGGGATAAGTCCAAATCCAAAGACTAATCTACACTTTAAAGTACTATTCGTTCTTTGTTATAAGGGAAATAAAGCAATAGTTAAAACCCAGAGACATAGATAAATCTATCTATGTCTCTAAAATCCCCTTCATTTTCCATCGATTGAATCTATCAAATTCACTCTCGAAGCTTATCAAATTCACGCTCAATGACTGCTTCCTGGATATTAAACCACCGTTTTGAGGGCTAATATTTTAATCTCGCTAATGGGGACCGAATCCGGGATCATTGGTACAATAGACCGGCGCTCTTCCTCCTCAGCACCAATTTTGCCCCAAAACATTGTGAAAAAAGAAGAAACTACTCATTATGAGTATTTTTTTCTGAAGTCACAATTGTTTTTATGTGTGATCCTAGTGTGGTTGTACATATCGAGCATCTTTAACCCTTATAGTACCAGAACTCTCTTCATGCTTATGCAAATAGGTTATATCCACGCCAGCTGTCAAGTAAATTGGCGTCTGGCCTGTGATCTAACCTGTTTGCTGCTCCGAGTATCTTTCCTCTTTAAAATTAAGCAGATATTTAAGGTTTTGAAAAGCAGACGACCCGAAAATCTATTTTTAGAAAATTACCAAGCATTCTAAGGGTTAGAGAGAACAGAACGTGGTACATAAGCGTCGCAAGTAAAGGGAATTAGACCTCCTCTGCAGGTAAGATATCACCTTTGAACAATCAACATTTCGAAGTGTTAAATTGGGAATAAAACATTTATCACTCTTTGAAAATCTTCAGCAGACGACTTCGCCTGCTCATTTTGAAGAGTGTTTACATGTAAGAGACCGAAATATGCCGAAAAAGCGAAGCAGTAAAAAACAAAGTTTTCATGATTACTTTGAGTCCAAACAGGTGATATTTTAGTCAGTCCGAAAGGAAAACAGCTTTGTAACATATTCCTTCCCTCATAATTGATTACATGTAAGTGACTGATTCAAATTCGAAACGTCATCAATGTTTAATCTTTCATTTTACTTTATGTATTTTACATTGATTGTCAAACAAGTTCTTACAACTTAGATTGATAACTCTCAATTTTACTTCCTGGATACAGAACAAGTACCTGACCCGAATGTGGATTAATGAAACATTACAAGGTGGATCTCGTTATTCACTGGATTCGAGCCCACGACTTTGGATGCCGAAGCCTTACCAATGAACCCACCACCTTCAATCATAATTTGATGTAAGAAGTTTGAGTAGCAGAAGTGAACAATATTATAGGAAACAATGTTTCTATTCGACCGAGTGTTTTCCTCTGCTGCAGGGGAATTAGATCGCGTTTGTATGAAGAACCGTTAATCCTTTCTACAGACACAAGCAAGGCCTCTTGTCTAAGCTTCAGTGCATCGATGATAAACCAAAATCATACGAAAATGAATTCAATCTGACAACAGAAGACCTTGCCTTTCACGAGTAAATTCACCTTTTGCTGCAACGATTTCGAATTCCCAATTTGCTAAAAAGTTTTCAGAGAAGGTCTGGTGTACTTGTAAGTTTCGAGGTTAAGTGTTAATGCAAATTTGCACGATTATACGAAGGTATAACTCTAAATCGATGATTCACTTAACACCACACAAAAGTAGATATAGAAAATTAAAAATACTCTAGTTAAACACGGTTTTAAAATCATCGAGAAATCCAAGTCACATCCATCAACCTATTCCCCTGTATTGAAAACTTCAAAGATCCAATTTCAAAGCAACACCAGACGACTCATGATAAAGAAAGGCATTTTATTGTGATGAAATGATGAGTTTCTTGGCACAGACTACCTCTCCTTTTGGTACAATGTTGCTGCTGCTGCTGTTGTTGTTGTTGTTGGGGTTTTTTTTCAATCCTGTTGTTGCACGTACATCAAAGTGAAGCAATATTGAGTAATGGGATTGAAAGAGCAACTTCGTGTCAAACCAACTTGTCTTCTCCGGTTGCAAAGTGCCCAATCAGATGAATCATATTTGGATTGCAGACGATTCTACGAATCGAAATGAAATTGTAAGATAACTCGCTGGGCTGATAGAAACTAATTTGGATCAAATGACAAGAGCAAAAGAGCAAACCTATGCGACAAGTGATGTGATGTAGAGGAAACAATGATTTAACTGTAGATATATGTACATACATGTATATGTTTGATGTCCGCTTACGTTTGTCGTATTTTACATCATAAAACAATATGAAATCCCTAGTTTAACATTAACAATAAACGACATTTTTTAAAGCCTGAAATTCAATGAGTCAAATGTCTGACATTGAATGAAACAAATGTTTCTGGTTTGGGTAGATATTGATCAAGTATAAGAAATAAATCGTACAAGCATTTCCTATTTTCCCACGATGCTTCAAAGATCCCTTGAGACGAGATTATAAGCATTTAACCCATTACCAAACAATAACGATATTTGACCAGTTTGTTGCAGACGACTCTTGAAAACATTGTGGGAAAGGAGAAATTGCTCTTAAGGAGCAATTTCTCCTTTTCCCACAAAGTTTTCTGCCCTATCAGAAGAGTATCTTTCAATCTCATCACATTTTGAAATGTCGTTTGCAAACTCTTACAATTTGGTGCAGTCGAAAATTTGGCGTTCGGTAAAGGGTTAAACCATTGTTGTCTTATTGTCGTGATCGATTGATGTATTGGATTTGGGGTAGATCTATTGAAATCATGGAAGTGTAGCTCTTATATTCCTCCCATTTCGATAGATGAAAGAAGGCCAAGGCATCCCATCTCATAAAAGCCACACGAAGCTTCCTTTCAGAATCGTAAAGCACCGATGTTCCTAAAATAGGACGGGGAATTTCTCCTTAGTAATGTCACACCGACCACAACTTGCAACCGGATCGAGGCGGGAAGAGTCCTAGTGGCTGTGAGGCATGCAAGCACTTTAACCCATTACCAAAAAATAACGACGTTTGACCAATTTGTTGCAGACGACTCTGTAAAACGTTGAGGGAAAAGGAGAAATTGCTCTTAACGAGTAATTTCTCCTTTTCCCACAATGTTTCCTGCCCTATCAGAAGATTTTTTTTCAATTTCGTCACATTTTGAAATGCCGTCTGCAAACTCTTCCACTTTGGGACAGTCGAAAATTTGGCGTTTGGTAAAGAGTTAACGAAACCCTAGGGATCCCTGTCTAGGAAAATGTCAATCAAGAAATAAATGAAGGTTCCTCTTGAAAAAGAAGTATTAGTAGCACTATCCATCTTCATATTGATACATGTAAGGCTATTTTGTGATTAGTCTAGTTCCCATCGTACTTTAATGAACCATGAAATGTTAAGGGGAAGATAATCCGGACTACTGTGTGACTAGCTTGGGGCCTAGCCCGTTCGTGTACCCCTAATGCGGGTATGCATGGGTCAGGCCTCCAGGCTACTGTGTGACTGGTCCGAACAGGAAATACCGCAAACAACGGCTTTTTACGTCCCCGGTTGGGTGGGGGACATATCGGGGATAAACTATTGTGTAAGACTTTAGTCTGAAGGAGGTAATCAATTTATTCTTTGTTCACAGTCTCGTCAGTTACCTGCTAATTATGCACCAATGTAAGTCAATGAAAAATAGACTGGAGGTCCTTGTCTGCGCGTATACCCCCGCAATAATGCGTGTATGCAGCCTTATATAGTATAACCCTTATAGTAAAATGCTGGAAACGACTTCATGCTTATGCAAACAGGTTGGATCAAGACCAGCCGCCAAGTACATGGGCGACTGGCCTGTGATCTAACCTGTTTGTTTCTGTGAGTATCTTTCCTCTTTAAAATAAAGTAGATATATAAGTTTTTGAAAAGCAGACGACACAAAAATGTTTTCTTATTTTTGAAAATTACCTAGCATTCTAATGGTAAATATTATACAAAATTCTAAATTGAAGCTCTTAAAGGTTTTGGAAAATGATGTCTGATAATTTGATTTCTCGCCTGCTATTTTCTATTTCTTTTGTACGACATGCAAGCGTCATTTAACAGTCTCAGGTTCTTCCATCCAAGAGCATCACAGATTTCATTCAAATCATATCATTTCGTTGAATAACGGCGACAGTTCATTTTATACATATTTTTCTGCATAGTCGGCTAGCAGTTTTAATCAAAGACGGGAATAGTGCCTACATAACGTATAACATAAAAAGTAGCATTTATCGTTATCCCGTTACCAAACAATGTTTTCTTCCCTATAAGAAAACTGTTTGTCATCACATTATGAGATGTCGTCTGCAAACTCTTCGATTTTGGGACAGTCGAAAACTTGGCGTTTGGTAAAGAATTCATCGCACCCGATCGAGCAGTCTCGAATCCCGACATTTTCCACCACGCAAGCACAAATCACAACGTAGGATTTCATCTAACTTTGAATGCAGACGAATTTGATGGTAATTATATCATACAACGTTCGAATTCATTATGAGACCATTCTCCGTATGTTACCATGGTTTCAATAATGGTAAATCAACTATTTAACACCTTTGTATTTATATAATCATGTCTTTATCCGTAATCTTAATAGCTGCTTTGAATCTCGGTTAATTTAAGTTGTCAAAAAAGCATCAAATAACGGGTTGCAAATTAAAATGTTTTTGTTGAAAGAAATAAAAAGGAGTGGAATACAGAACAACACGCTTTTTAATAAAAGATTTTCTCATTCTTGATTTTAGTTTAATCATATTCTATTGCATCCATAATACATTCGTTTTACAACAACAGATATATATGTATTTAAAGAAGACATGAAAATGCTAAAAAACAGTTGTCATTGAACTGGGCAACAATAAATAACACCACTAGCGATTGGCCCTCTCCTGATGTTGATTCAATTCAAATCCAAAATTAAAAGAAAACCCCAGAGAGAAAACATCTTGACAAACGTGTGTTTGTCTGGGTAAGCCCCTACACCAGCCAGTCAACAGCATGCGTACATGGCACGATATGTAGAATAACCTACCATCACGCGGCAGCACTAATCGGGGATAAAGCGCCGAGAAACTATCACGTTTATAGACCAGCGTTACCATGTGCGCGGCGCTCAGCGGGTGGGGTAAACAAAACATCCAGTTATTAGACGCGGAATGATTCTAGTTCGTACAGGTTTTTACACATCATTTCGTTATGTATTAAAAGCATGTGTGTTTGTTTTATTTTTTCTGTCCACCAATATGATGATAAATGTTTACAGACAATTGAAATAATAAACAACATAAGAAAAGGAAAAAATAAGAAAGATAAAAAAGGATACATCAGTCACAATGAACATAATAACGCGATTGATATTGCAATCAAACTCTCGAAAAGAAAACCATTGTGGCAAAAAAAGAATTTGATCGTATTGAGAATATTTCAGATAGTTATAGAATATAGTGGTTATGGGAGAAATTACTAGTTTCGTGCAATTTCTCTTTTGGTCATTATAGTTCTGATCCAATTTCACAAGAAATGGGTAATTTAACTAATTTTCCATACTCGACAATTATCGGCTGCTGTTTCTTCCAATTAAGGACCGCCACAAAATGTTATCCGAGGGAAGAGAATCCCACGGGCAAAGTATTGCAAACCCCAATATTTCACGATCCTCGTCAATGTCGAGCCGTAATATAACTAAAAACTGTTAACACGTCAATAAACCCATACAAAATGAACCAAACGAACAACTCAGTCGGTACGCATTCCTCAGCCTTACCATGAATACAGGTGACTAGAGTTCGAATTGACAGCTCGGTAAATATTCCATCCTGCATTAGACCTAACTAATACAATTCTATTATGGCTTATTATTCCTTTAATCCATTACCAAACAAAAACGACATTTTATCAGTTGTTGCAGACGACTCTGGAAAACATTGCGGCAAAAGGAGAAATTGCTCTTTACTCCTTTTCCCACAACGTTTTCTGCCCTATCAGAAGATTATTTTGTTTATTTCATCACATTTTGAAATGTCGTCTGCAATCTCTTTAAATTCGGAAAAGTCGAAAATTTGGCGTTTGGTAAAGGGTTAATCTCATCATTCACAATTTCGCTTGATTCGGAGAGCCTAGGAGAAGTGGAAAGAGAGCTATGGAATATCGGTAAGGAAATGAAATAGCTTGGTTCTGTGAGAAGGAGAGTCGTGTTTCAACAAAAACGTTATTGAAAAGGCGTAGATTTACATCCAATTGACACATCTTTCCTCTAACAAAAATGCAGTAAACAAGCCCGCAATCCATCTCGACTTTCCCCATTACCAAACAATGACAACATTTAACCACTTTGTTGCAGACGACTCTGGACAACATTGCGGGGAAAGGAGAAATTGCTCTTAACGAGCAATTTATCATTTCCCTGCAATGTTTTCGACCCTATCAGAATATCATTTTCCAATTTCATCACATTTGAAAATGTCATCTGCAAACTATTTCAATTGGGGACAGTCGAAAATTTGGCGTTTGGTAAAGGGTTAATCAGGTCACTAACAATTTCGCTTAATTCTGAGAGCCTAGGAGAAGTGGTACGGGAGCTATGGAATACCGGTAAGGAAATGAAATATCTTGGTTCGGTAAGGTGAGTTTAGTGAGTGTCGTGTTTCAATGGAAATATTATTGAAAAGGCGTAGATTGTCATCCGACATTTCTTTCCTCTAACAAAATACAGCAAACAGGCCCAATATCCGTTTCGACTTAAATCAACGACCATTGTAGAGCATATGGATACCAACTTCTTCACTTTTACTCGTATGGAATGCAGATACAGTATTTGGTTTAACCCATTACCAAACTGCAATTGTTCAACTGCCCCAAATTGAAAGAGTTTAAGGACGACATTTCAAAATGTGAAGGAATTGGGATATATTCTTTTGATAGTAGTGCAAACATCGTGGAGAAAGGGAAACGAGCAATTTCTTCTTTTCCCACAATGTTTTGCAGAGTCGTCTTAAACAAAGTGGTCAAATGTCGTTGCTGTTTTGGTAATGGATTAAGTAACAATTGTGAGAAAAAGAAAAAAGGTTGCGTTTACAGAAAAATCTTTCTAAACTGTCGCCATATATTCCTACCAGTACGGACACTTCGACAAGTGTTTTTCATTAGCACATTCATGATTGACGTCTGTGTGTCAATTCGTACCTTAGTCGCACCTGGGAAAATGTGTGAAAACTTACCATGGTGAAAACGTGTTAGGTTTGGTTATTGCTTTTTGTAGCTGCTGCATATGTCGAAAGTCTCAAAAGGTGTTTACTAGTCGATTGTTTACCAATCGATTGGTATAACTAAGTACCGTTTAACGCTTTACCAAACGCCACACGTTTTACTGTCCGAAACTGAAAGCGATCGCAGACGACATTTCAAAATGTGATGAAATTGAAAAATAATCTTCTGATGGGGCAGAAAACCTTGTGGGAAAGCAATCTCCCCTTTCCCCATAATGTTTTCTTGAGTCCTCTGCAACGAACTGGTCAAATCTCGTTATTGTTTGGTATTGGGATAAGCGGTGTTCTTGGAGCCTGGCCCGTGCGTATACCGCATGCGGGTATGCATGGGCCAGGCCTCCAGGCTGGTCTAAGTACAACACAATAATAAAACGCAGGCCTAGTATTGGTCTACATGACTTTGTCATTCACTATAGCGGACAGTGTAGTTTCAGATCAGACTATGCTGGTCCGGAACTACACTAGCCGCACATTGCAACTTGTATATTTACGCATTGACCGACTCATGTACAAAATACAATGTTTTTGGATGCTCGAAAAAGTAACATGAAATAGGATTTTTTTTTTATTTAATAAGCTCATCTTGTCGTATTTCTCTACGGGAAAGGTCTCGATCAAAATGGCGCTGAGATGTAAGAACGAATTATACGTTTTAAATCAAAATTACCCTAATGGGCTTCCGTAAAAAGCTTACAATTGACAGTTTTAGCGAATATAGGATTTTATTCCTCTATTTAAAAAGACGCCTTTGTTGGAAAGGGGAAGAGGCTTTCACGTTTGCCGACATTATTGTTCTCACATCGTCTGTCACTGACAGGTTCAGCACCAAGTTTCACAATTGTTATATAGGGAGTAGCAAAATGAATGGGCACATACGCCAATCTTACAGAATGCACAAATAGCGACCACAGCCATGCTGCCATTCTTCCTATATCGCCCTCGTTCCATGTGTTATCTACCAGTATAAGGAAATAAAGGCTTTCCCAAGGACACACCAAGATAAAATTGTTAGCTGCAAACAATCGAACTCGGGAGTCGGACTCGAGGTGTCCGGTCGTTAGTTCCTGATGTGATTCACTCGACAACCACATGAACATCATAGGAACTGTATAACAGGTCTATTATCCCTTTCCCAAACAATAATGACATTTGACCACTTTGTTGCAGACGACTTTAGAAAACATTGTGGGAAAATAAGAAATTGCTCGTACGAGCAATTTCTCCTTTACCCACAATGTTTTCTCTTCTATCAGAAGATTATTTCCAATTTCATCACATTATGAGATGTCGTCTATAAACTCTTTCAATTTGGGACAGTCGAAAATATGTTGTTTGGGAAAGGGTTAAGTCTCCCTGGTCGGATACCTCGGACTACGTAGCACTAGAACAATCTCCAGTTGACACCGTCAGAAAACTCATGCTTTCGTCGTTGTCTTGTCAAAAGGGTCGTATATACGTATTTATTTACTTTTCCCTAGTCTGGTTTACCGAGTCCTACGTTAGTGCTAATCATTATAGAACAACGGTAAACAGACTACTACGTCCTACTAGTATATTAAACATTTCGAAATTCACATGTCCCCTCTCCACATGGGTTCAAATCCCGATGACGGTAGTTGGATTTCCATAAGAGGCAATCTCCCGACTGACTTATGGAATGCTGATGGTTCTATCCGGTTTGACATGTCCTTATGGACAGTTAAGTGAGCGTTTTTCCTCCATTAGAAATGGTCAGGCACAGAAAAGGCATAACACAAATGTTGGTCTGGTGCAAACATCCATCTAGATGTGTAAATTAATGAATATGAATAATTAAATAGATAGATAAATAAATAAACCTTTCGAACTGCCGATGGTTAAATTCAGATTGCCCAGTCCTAATGGACAGTTACGTTAGGGGCCTTCCCCCAACCATGAATCAAAGCGCTGATAGCGCTGAAGGCCTAAGGTGCGTTTAAAGCAAGATGCTTGAGGATACATTTGAAAATTTCGTTGGGCAACATCTCGAGGAAGACAGCTGCTCCTTTTACCACCAATGCTATAATTATCATTTATGTGAACAGAGACTGAACGATAGTCTATTTTTCGAACATCTGGACATTTTACGATTTCCAATCAAGCAACAGTTATAATAAAATACAGCAAAACAAAGCGAGTAAATCCGGACTACATTCATAGTTCCAAGAAGGTATTAGTCCGCACAATGAAGGCGGATGTTTAATAAGTAATTGGGATCAGACCGCTGTTGGTGTATCGCTAAAGTACCGTCCCTCAAAAAGTGGTATGTAAATTCAATGGGCTAAGGTGCTGACGCACCCTTAGTCCAAACACTGGACATCACAATATAAATGACACATTTCCAACGCAATGTAAAACCCCAATAGAACGATCAGCAGAAACAAACACCAAGACAAACGCTTAGGTGGTGATCCATATCGAGCAATTTCGTCGTTTCCTAAAATAGTAATGTACGTCTTCTGTAGCAAATACCGCAAAATTCGATAATATTGGGGATTGGTTATCAGTTTTAGAAATGTCGTCCCAATTTGTTTCGCTAAAAGTCGTTAGGTGTTAGGAAAAAGGGTAAATGTCGCTAAGTAAAATGGCAAATTAACTACTTGTACGTGAAACAAGTGCTTGAAAAATCAATTTCCAAAGTGCTATCTCTTTACCCAAAGTTGTTATTCGTAAAAAATTAGCAGAATGGGCGGTCAATTATATATCTAAACTGGTTTTCCGTTATACAGCAGCTGCTCTTAGAAGATCTCCTTCACGGTGAGGCTAAATTACTTACCAGAGCAAGATATGAACCAAATGAAACTGTTGACTGTTCGTTGCTTGAATTAAGGTTTAAAGGGGCTTGTTCACAGATCATACACGTTGAGGAAATTAAGAAGTTTGAAAGTTAATTTTCTTTTAAAACTGAGCAACAGCTAGACTGTTATAAGATACACACTGACGAATGGTATGAAGAAAGGGAAATCTGAAAATAACAAAATATGTACGAATTTTACCATACACACCAAATTATCTATGGAATATGCAATGCTTTCCAGAACGTTATAGTTACAAAAATCCACCTGTCTAATACTTTTCAATATACAAGTTAAACTTATGCATAGATTTCAATCAAGGAGTATTCCCTCTGTTTGATACAGTGAAGGTACAGTTTGCAAGAAACAGTATTAAAACAACTAGGTAATCATTTCACAAAATCCCAAAGTAACAATTACACTGGGGTAATCGATTTACCATTTCCCCGTTGTCTTTAAGAAATGAACAGCATTGATAATTATAGGCACCATCTAGTCTTTTCGCTATCATTTGGGTATATATTGACTCGGGTAACACGTAAGCACTAATAAATAACACTACAATGTCTCTGTTTCGCAAAAACTGCTTATATTGCTCAAAACTCACTCTTCTTTTGACTCAACTTTCTAATTTGAGAACTTATGAATTTTGATCATAAAAAATAGGAATAAACATTGTAACATTATAGCACAACAGAATAAAAACTTCAGGCCAAAAAGAAGGTATACGCATCTCATCCAAAAAATGGAAGAACCAATTCGTAAACAACATATAATCCATCTTATTCAATAGGGGCCTTTCATTTTTGGCTATCTGTATTTTATAAAATCTGAAGCACATAGACTTAAACGTACCCGAAATATCCCCCTGGTGGGCAAACCAAATTTAGCTTGGTTGACAATGTATCCTTGACCTTTAACCCTTTCCCAAACAACACATTTCCGACTGTCCAAAATTGAAAGAGTTTGCAGACGACATTTCAAAATGTAATGAAATTGGAAAATGATGGGCAGAAAGCCTTACGAGCATTTTCTCCTTTTCCTACAATGGATTCTAAAGTCGTCTGCAACCAATTTGTCAAATGTCGTTATTGTTTGGGAAAGGGTTAAACGCCCTTACAGAGTTTTACACCAATGGGGCTAATGCACGTTTTTATGGGCAGCAAACACACGAATGCCGGGGATAGGCGGTTAAAGGTGCTTGTTCACATCTGAGACAATGTGCAAGTCAAGAAAAATGCTGTTGAAACAATACAGTTTTTTGCATCGCAGTATTGTATTTATCGAAGGAAAGCTACTGAACACACAATTTATACAGACGTTGTCAGTATATTTCAGATTGTTCAGACACTGTACCATGACTTTCAAAACAGTTGCGACGCTTTTGGTCGTGATTACATCTTTATTATTGTAGAAAGGGTCTAAAAACTTAAAAATGAACTAATTCTATTTCCAATGTCAACCCTCCATTACGTCTCATACAAAAGTTGGTTGCTATGCAGTTTTTAAGAAATAAGATTTGATATCCAGCCTCCCTTTAAATCTGTGAACAAGAAACAACACTACTGTCATACCCCGAAACCAATGTAAACTAAATTTTGACAAAATGTTGATTTATTCGATATATTTCGCATAACTAAAAGCTTTGTACTTTCCTGGTCTCCTGCATCCAAATTCTTTCAGAAGGTCAAAAATGATGACTACTAAAGTCCATCATACTGTGTTATTGTGTTCTACTTGTTTTATATATCTGAACAAGTAATATAATCTGATATCATGAAATGTGTTAAGTTATAAACCTCTCATCTGTTACATGTAGGAATGATATTTTCCCCTTCTTCCAGCATTTAATAGAAATCCGTCTCCTGTGCGGTATTGGAAGAGGAATTAGGGGTTATTCATTCATGTAAGAAGGGGGATAACTATGTCTGAAGCCCACTGGTATCGTTTTGGTTACTTCCCTTTGGAATAGACGAGCTTTGTTGGAATCCTTCCTTGATTTCATCTTTCTATATTGAATTATACGTTTCGAAATTGTTATGCTAGAGAGATAAACAGCTCAATGTATGCATTTACAAACTATTCCACAGTGTTAACCAACATTGCTTATCCAATATGATGAACATCTTCAATATCTTTACTGTGTGTCTGAACGCTTTCAAGATAATGGAAACAAACATGTTAAGATTAAACTAATTTTAACATAGATTGTGCGATCCACTTTATCAGCCATTCTTCGTTCTACTTTCTGGATGAATGACAAATACGCTAGCCGAATGTTGACCAATGGAGAGTTACAATGAGGGTCTAAGGCTCTTTTTGACATTCGAACCCAACAACCCCCTTGCTTGGAGCCGACGATCTACCCCGGGATGGAACAATGAGTCTTCTGATAATGCTGTCATTTCAAAATTCACATTTTTCTTGAGAAAAGAAATAAAATGGAAAAAAGTTATTTTTGAAAATCACTTGACAGGCATAAATAGACCACTATTTTTTATTCTTCGTGTGAAGGTGATAATTCTTTTTTGTAACCAAGGTTACACCATTTTGTGAACTTTTGTGTAAAACATGGATACCTTTCGGTGTATAAAACGGTAGAACCATGACTCTATAGCTTATAAGAGATTAACAAAATGCCTTTTTTTTTCATAGAATAAGAAAACAAAATGGAAACCTTTTCAATATAGATCGGTAAAATCTTATTCTACAGCTTATCAGGGAATAAAATACGAACCTTTTAATGCAGAACGTAAAGTTAAACTTAATGTACAGATAATAAGAAACGGAAAACGAATTTTTCCTATTTATGGTTATTTCTCGCGATTGTGCTAATTGGTCCTGGGTTAGGTGTAACAAGCACGGTTCATGTAGCGTGTTATTTGTGAAAAGAGCTCACACCTTAAGTCGTTAACCGATATACAATAAATGGGCGAGTCAATCATAGAACGGAAGAAAGTAGGTATATGTATTGTCTCTTAGGTTTTAGGTTAACCCTTTACCAAACACCAATTTTTCGACTGTCCCAAATTGAAAGAGTTTGCAGAAGACAATTCAAAATGTGATGAAATTGAAAATTATCTTCGTTACGAGCAATTTCTCCTTTTCCCACAATGTTTTCCATAGCCGTCTTTATCAAAGTGATTAAATGTCGTTTTTGTTTCGTAAAACATTTTTTAACAATTGGATTTGGATGGAATGTTCATGCTAATTGTCTCTCTCTTGTGAGTATGTTTTAGGTAACATAAAGGTAGGTAAGTGTTAGGTAATAAAGATAGGTACTAGTACCTATTTTTCAGACCAAACCATTTTGCTGCGTGTATGTTTACATGACATTATAGCTGCCGTGAACTGTAGTGTTAATGAAGAGTTGCATGTCTTTTCAACAAACCAAGTTTCTCTTCAAGGACATTTATGATAAAGCCCATCCCCTGTGCAAACATATCTGACATCTGACACATCATAATAAAATTAACATCAGACAAGAACGATTACTTACTTGCCGCTAATGGATAACGACCATAACAAAAGGGGGAATTATTGGCAATTTCTCCTACTATAACAATTGGTTCTTAACCCTTAGGATGCTGGGTAATGTTCAAAAATAGATTTGTGTGTCGACTGCTTTCCAAAATCTTAAAAAGCTGCTTAATGTTGATAGAGAATGATTATCAGAAAAGCAAACAGCATAGATCACAGTCCAGCCGCCAATTCACTTGAGGGTTAAGTATTACTTACATTTGAGTCAGTGAGTGAGTCAACGTGAAGAATGAAATTAAGACTACAAGTGTCGTTTAGCAGATAATCAATATCAAATTCTCACAATTTCATTATTATTATAGTCATATCATTAGTATCTGTCAAGTGCGAAAAAATAGGCGACAATCAATTCCAAAAGGGCAATTCCTCCTACAGATTATCTATGTTTCTGCTCATACCAAGATTTTGCTTCCTGTTGTTATAATTGTTTCGTAACAGAAGAAAGTGCGGTTTCTTTTCGTTTATTTATCAAAATTAATCCGTTAAATTTTGAGATCAGGCCTGTTATTGTTAAGGAATGCTCAAGTCTGAAAAACATTACTTGAATGAATGAATAAATGGTGTTTAAGGCGCATCGACAGCTAAGGGAAATCAGTACTTGAAGCCTGAATTTGAACATCTTCAATATGAACAAAGGACAATCAAAAATGTTAAAAAAGCCCAAAATCAGGACCAGGCCTGAAAATTAACAGGCCTGTGGTTTTATTATCTTAATTCTTGTACTAAAAGCAGGCGAAGCTGCTGTTCTTAAAGACAACCTGATAAGGAAATAATAATGGAATTCGATCCACTATCTATCTATCTATCTTCCTATGATGTCAAACCGCTTACAGGGACTTAACCATTTTCCCTGGCTGCCTACCAGTACTAGGATAGAATATGTGTTTCGCCCAAGTACACTCTACGGTGAAATACATGACCGCCTTCGGGGATCGAACCCAGCCCGTCTAGTCCCTAGTCCCCGACGCTATCCACTATACCATACCACCGCAGATCCCGCTTGCATACTTGCTAAAATAAACATGCGTGTCACACCTTCTTTGTGGAAGTCCAATTGTCCTACTTATGTTTCTTTAATGGGTTAGGAAATATAGAATACATGACAAACTGTTGGACTGACTTCAATTTTTTTAACCCTTTCCCAAACAACAAATTTTCGACCGTCCCAAAATGAAAGAGTTTGCTGACGACATTTCAAAATGTGATGAAATTGAAAAATATTCTTCAGATAGAGCAAAAATCTTGTGGGAAAAGGAAAATTGCTCGTCACGAGCAATTTCTCATCCCCCCCACAAATGTTTTCTAAAGTCGTCTGCAACAAAGTAGTCAAATGTCGTTATTGTTTGGGAAAGGGTTAAGTCTTTACTACCTGCAGACAACATTTATTTACTTGAAGCAGACAGATTAAGAAGAGCTTTATAAAGATGTGAAAACCCTTTCAGTTCTGCTCTTGTGTTATATGAATAGATTGAAAAGCATTGTGGCAAAAGGAGAATTGCTTGTGACAAGCAATTTCTCCTTTTGCCATAATGCTTTTTGAAAGTCGTCTGCTGTAAGACGCGAAAACGTGACGTAAGATGGTAGTGTTAAAACAAGTCAATAAACCAATATCCTCACGTCAAAGATTGCACTTGGTAAAAACGAAACCTACACAACAGGAGTTAGAAATGGGCATGGCAAATTACATTTTTACATGTTTATGTGGTAGAAAACCTTTGTGACATAATGGTATATTGTTTATAAGGAGAAATTGTCTACCAATATATATGAAATGATGAATAAAACATGTTCAAACTAAGGAGAAATTAGTAATAATGCCTCATATTCAACCCTGATCTTTTCCCCTAGATAATGGCCACGAAGTTGCATGACAAAACCCTGCACTTTTTATTGATGGTTCAATGCAAAACTATAGAAAAGCATTCACGTTTGTGAAAGAAGTGCCAAAGTTTTGCACTGAACCCATCAATATGATCGTAACAGATGTTTTCAGAAGTGTTTCTTTTAACATGAAAGGAAAAATTATTGAAACAAGCCATTTCTCCCATTGTCACAATGATATAAACAATATGCACAATACGACACTGAACATACATTCGGTGTTTGTTACTTTATGATGGTGGCAAGCTGCTGCTAAACAGTCACAACTTTCCATAATGAAAGTTGTTCATCCCAGCATTTGTTTAAAGCCACACTTGCGCTTATTTAAAGTTCTACAATGATTGAAAATGAACTTAAAGTACTTTTACAGAGGAATTTGAGACTGAAACACGTTCACGTGATGCTTTTAAAAGAGTGAATACAATAACGTTTGTTTATAATTAGCGATAAAACTAGGTCAACCGAGAAACGTTGGTAACCAGAAAAAAACAAGAAAAATTCCATTTCGAGTGTTCACGCTGTTGGATAAATGAGAGTATTTCTATGTGTTTCACGTGATTTTTTCTAACCAGGTGACCGCCACTCATTAATCTGAGCGCTCCTTGCTATTTTAGATGTTACTCTAATGTAAACAATGAAGTTAAATTGGTGGACACCAAATTTGTGAAAATAGCACTTTGAAAAATCGATAATAAATAGTGCAGGCGTAATGTTGTCATGATCCTGTGGTTTTTCGCTACGTTTTAACATATTCTATCATAATTCATATTACCCAGTTTTGCAGTTTTTCTGGGCGCTAGTATGCTTTTAATCATTGATTTGTTCGAAATAGTTTCTATCAGTTATCTTAAGAGAATTTTTCTTTTCTGACATTGCTATTGCTTTCTCTATTGCCTTTAATTCAATCCAATAAAAGCCCTTAGAATGCTGGGTAATTTTCTAAAAACAGTGTTTTGTGTCGTCTACTTTCCCAAACCTTAGTTATCTGCTCAATTTTGATGAGGAAAGATACTCAGAGTAGCAAACAAGTTAGATCACAGACCAGCCATCAGTTTGCTGGGCGACTGGCCTGGATCTAACCTGTTGGCAAAGCCATGCAGTCACTATAATTGTCAAAGGATTAGGTTTGGGAGAGAGGGAATCATTTCTCCCTTTTTCTTTATGTAGTGTATTTCTGTGACAAAAAAGTATGTGTGCCTGTGGCAATATTGTATGAAGCATGTATCATGACAACGAATCTTCCAACAGCATCTAGTCAAATTGGGATGAAACAACATTTTTGTAAAGAAAAGGGATATGATAAAAATTAAAAAAACACCAGTAATACATTTATAGTTTTATGTATTCAGATTTATGAAAATTAACATATTTTATTCTTTCAACTTTAAATAAAAAATGTTTCATAAAGCTGATAAATGTCCCTAATAATTAAACTTCTGCAGTTAGCATCTTTATTACTGTTGTTCTTTCAGTTGAAAAAGAAAGTCATGAGAATGATATCTGTTAATCATACACATCCCTTTTTTTATATTTTCACAAAAATCAGATAGCTTCAAATTATTTTTCCTTTGTATTAAATGCATTATTGTGGAAAAACAATAACTGTCCACATAGCTAAAACAATTTAATTGTTATTTGCTTCAACAACTCCTCTTATGGTGATTTGTAACTGTTCCAAATTGAAAGAAAAGTATATAATAAGCAATATGAAGTATGGAAGGTTTACATGACTTTCTTAACATTGCTGGATAAAAACTATTGACAAAAAAAGTAAATGTCGTTGCAAGTGATAATCCCTTTGTGTCAGTTATTTCTAAGACATTTCACTGTACAGTGTTTTAAGCGACCTTAGTAAAAATAGACAAAAATGCAGTGAATAAGACAATAAATGACTTGATGAATATGGACACATGTAATTCTGAAATATTCTCAAATTGTGTATGAATGAGTGGGTAAAAAATTACCTACATTAGGTGAGATCATGACTTAAATCATACTAAACCATTCTTTATATGACATTTAACATTATGAAATTAGCAGACTTACATACTGCAAGCAATTTGAAATGGATCGTTTTGTAAATGTATACATGTGCTGAAACAATTGTAAGTTTTAGACAGAAATATTCACCATGTCAACAGGACTTGCATTTGAAGCTTAAGCTGAGAGATTAATTTCCCTTGCTATTTTCATTTCTCTCCTATCTGTTGTGGGATTCATAAGAATCATTTTGCTCTTCTACATCATTTAATTCACAAGCAGTTTTAAATACACAGCATAAGCAAAATGCTGATATGCCTTGCAGTCTGGATCTTAGTTTCAAAGCATGAACTTTCTGTGACAGTCACATTATAAATCCATTCCTTTAACATGAAACATTCTTCACTGTATGAACTGTCATCATGCAGCTGTCCCCACCTGTTGAAGAGAACAAAGTATTAAATCTTATTTCATCTGAAATCATTGATGGAAGTTCTGCAAACGTAACCATATTATGTCATGACTTTTGAAATTATCAACAATACCTCCTTTAATAAAGTACTCCCAACTATTTTCTTCTTTTTCTTCTTCAATCATCTACATTATTTCAAATTCCTTTTTACTTTGTTACTCTCACTTACATGAGGTAACCAATAATTGGATATATTTATAAATGCACCTTTTCATCAATAATGAATAATTAACTTGTAACAGAGATGATATTAACCTTTCACATATTCAGGGTATTACAATGCATGGATAATTTAACTCAACCTTTTTTAACAAACCCTTTAATGAAGTTTCACAAAAATTTGACAAGAAAATGAGAACAGACAATATGTCTATGACAAATAACACAAAATATTAACAGAAATAACATGACTAAATGACAAAGGTACCTGTTTGTATTTGATCCCGGTTTTTACTTTAGCCAAGGTTCATTTGCCTTTATTTGCCCGTAACACTGCCCCAGGACTAGGGTAAGGTCTCTGTTGGAATAAAGGACCAGAAGCTGTGCTGTCTACCCCCGTCTTGGCATCTCCGGGTCTGTCTAATCCCGAGGCCCAGCCACCCCTGCCATATAGAAATACAGTTAATATTGTCTTAGCAAACTAAAGCAAAAGTAGATAGAATCTTGGTGTATAAGACAACTTACTCCTTAGTACAAACACGTAGGAGCTTTCTGAATAACTTGTGTCCTGTATTAAGATAGCATAAGCAAAATTGTTTAAGCACTGTTTAACAGTGGTTGCTTATAACAAGATTGACTGTATATCTTTTTACATGTACTCTCTTACACCTGTTTGAACAACACACATAGATGTATATAGAGCCAAAAACACAAACATGATTTTTTGCATCTAGAAAACCTATCAATGTTAGGTCTTACAAGATGAAAGAAAGTTACAGTTTTAACATGTAAACTGCGTAAAGTGAAAAAAATAGCTTCTTAGAGGCAAAAACTCTTTTAATATCGTAACACTATTGGTACCATAGAACATAATTTATGCCTCATAAAGTAAACCTCTTTTTTCCACAATGGTTTTTAGAGCTATGAATTTAAGAAAGATTTACTATGTGTTCACTGTGAAATTTTCCTTCGTTATCTACTGCAGATTTGTTAAATCAAGCACAGAGAAAGTATCAATGGTAAAGCAAGAATACCGTGGTATATCTGAATATGACGCAGGATCCATTGGGTCCAATTCCTCTTTTTTGGCACGCCCACCACCAACACCACCCCTGCCTCTGTCCCTTGCTCGCCTTCCTTTCTCATGTCTTCTGTCATACTCATCGTCATCAGTAGATGATAATGATGAAGTATCACTCTGTAATAGACAAACTGTCTGGTCATCTCTTTCCATAATAAACTCAATCATAAACTTTCAGCAGAAGATACAAGAACTTATCATAATGGGAGCAGTCTGTAAAAAGCAATTGTCCATTTTCTCACAAAGGTTCCTTATATCATTTCCAAAAATATCTTTCCTTTTCTTTTAAACATATAGTATGTAGTCTGTAGCTGCTTTAATTTTGAAGTCAGCAATAGTTAAATTATTCATTCAATCTTGTTGCTGTTGCAAGTAATCTATAGAAGTCAACAATGACGCCTTGTATTCATGTATATATACAAAAGTGTAATGGTTTAGAATTATTTGGGGTATCTCATAGCTCAGAAATTAAACAGAGATGATCTTATGAACTTTGCATACATTTGATTACTTTCCAAGTAAGTGACCATAATTAAGACAGGAAATCCCAATTGTGAATATTCTTAAAAGGATTATCTCACATTTTGAGGATTAACCTTTTTAAGTTAGAATGTATTCAATGGATAAAGACATTATAGATGTATAGAGTTACATAAAACTAGATTATTGGTACAATTATTACTATCTTCCATTATCATGTGGTGGAGATATAGCACATTTATGTTGCAGATATGGCAAATCATTTAAACGGTTTGGATCGTAAAAAGTGATCAAAATTTGAATTACACATGGTAAGCTGTGGTAATCTAAGACATCGTCATCGTTCGGGTCTCAAAAACATTTGACTAAGTGTGTGTATACCTTATATCCTTCATGTCAAAACATGTAAATGGGTAAGAGTTTGCTATCAAAGTACTGAAAGTCATGGAAGCTTTTATGTCAGGGAACACTTCAGAAACAGTTTAACAAAGGTCTGGACAACTCACATCACTAGCATCCATTTCTTCTTCACTATCATCACTTTCTGAATCTGCCTTGTCTTGACTGTCATCTCTAAGAACAGCTAAACAGTAAACAGAACGACATTTTGAAAATACACCCTTTATCAAACAACAGTATTCCGATAGTTCCTGATTGAAAGTGTCAGCAGATGACAAGGTATTTGTTCCGTAAGGTACTAATTTAAGTGCAAAAATTAGAAACTTCTCACATGAGAATTTTTCCTTTAACCATTATTGTTTTGAAAATTCCCCTCAAGTTAAGCTGGTATATGTTGCAAACATTATCTGCAGTGAATGTTATAATCATGCACTTAGGAATTATATTGTACAAAGTTAAGCGTTTCCCTAAATAGAAGGTTTATAAGTGTCTATGTAATAGATATACAATTGAAAAATTTGGTCAAAACTTAAATGGATAAAGTCATATATAGATAAGGTATAATATACAGAAAGGTTACATCTTTTTAACTAGTATTTAAGATAAATGAATTGACCTATAGAATATTTTTCACAGGTAAGCAGTATTTCATTTATTTCACGTTATTAGGTTTGACACAAAAGGAAAAGAACCCTTGATACTCAATAAATGTAGGCTGAATCAATTGTCTAACAAACTTCTACATAACAAGAAACCTTTCTTCATCAGAGGTCCATAATGATTCTTTAGCCAATAATGAAACAAAAACAACATTTGACCAGTTTTTTTGCAGAGGGCTCTGGAGAACATTGTGGGAAAAGGAAAAATTTAACAATCAATTTCTCCTTTTTCCCACAATGATTTCTGCCCTATTAGAAGATTGTTTTTCAATTTCATCACATGTTGAAATGTCGTCTGCAAACATTTCCAATTTGGGATAGTCAAAAATTTAGCACTCAGTTAAGAGTTAAGAAGGGGATTAGACACTCACCTTTAAGTTTTTCTGCTGAGATTGTTAAGGTTGCTGATGGATGAGTTGGGGAGAGCCAGGAAACCTGGTCTGTTAAAGTGTTCCAATAATAGTACCTATCCCTGTACAAACATAAAAAAATACAGTTTGGTAAAAAGAGTTTTCCATTGCATTCATCTATTCATTATTGCAGGGGAGGCAAAATCAAATTTTTATTTGCTTGTCGGTAAATGCAAAAAATAATCAGCACTTGTCCGCATAATATATATTAAATTTCAGTAAAAATTCACTTGTCCATCAAGACCATAGGACAAGCTGGGAAATAAGGACAATCCTTTTACTTTGCCACCTCTGTTTATTGTGTGGTAGAAGATTAAAACAAGGAAGAAGGTTCTGATGGCTCAATTAAAGGCTATAGAATAGACTATATATAGAAAGTCTTTGACACAATTGGTCTGTGATGAAACAAGGATTTTAAAATGGAGGTTTACTGTGAGACTGCAGTAAGTTCTTCATTTTTGTGAAGAACTTACTATAGTATCACAGTAAATCCTTACCTAATAATTCATACTTTGTAACAGATCAAAGCAAACTTTCTATATAGAAAATTGTAATATAGATACTGAAACATGTAAAATATTGATCTTACGTTTCTGGGTCAGCTATTTCTTCCCAATCGGGTGGTAATGGATGCTTTCTTAGCATTCTATCTCTTTTAAGGATCATGTCATCATCAGGGGACCATTTCTTTATGCCCCAGTGTTTCTTACAGAACTCGGAACAGTCATGAAATGGATTCCAACGATTGGGGCATGCTGCCACCTGGAATCAGAAAGAACAAAGAAGAATAACTATGACAGAAAAGTATACTTGGTTGCCTGCAGCCATCCTTTATGTCTTAAAAAAAAGAACATAAGTTAACTGACACATGTAGGACCTTTAAGTTTTCCTCCTTCAAATCAAAAGCTTGATGCTGCAATTTCTTAAAGGATTCTATACATTGTATATGGTTGGTAAAAATGAAAAAACTAATCAGCAGTTAAAATTCCTTAAGAAATAGATCAATGCATAAATACAATTTGTTGTCTACCTATTCCTTTAATTGGACCAATAAAAAAAAAAAGTAAGTTGATCTCATTATATATGGAATCTTGATTTTACAATTTACTTCCTTGTTAAAAAAAGTGTATAAGATAAGTTAACAGATATCACTTAAAGTAGCTAATGCATAAAGAGGGATAATCCTTCAGAATGGTGGGTGACCTTAACAAAAGTTAATATAACTAACAATAGCCTTGCAAAAAGACTTCAATTTCAATTAAAGGCCCATTAAAGGAGATTAATGCTATATCAAACTACATTATTTGGTAAACTTTTGGACAGATTCAAATAGTTATCACCAATAAACACCATCAGCACAACTTAAATGTGAAAGTAAACCAGAAATAACCCAGATAAGCAAGTTTCATAATTCAGATTTCCCGATTCTTCACCTCTGACCTTGACAGTTGCCACACACATTTTGAACCGACCAATCAAAATTCGTTATTTTGAATTTGTAAACAAACAGGTTGTTGGTAAACATGATTGAATTGGAGACAACTATATTTCAAGCACAAAATAACTTATTTCAGATTAGTCTCATTAATAGGTTCTCAATGCATTCCTAAACTAATTCTTATGACTTTTATAAACATAATAAAAGAACTCCATATATTTTTCAGTAATTTATTCGTACCCCTCTCCTTTGATGTTCCTTTAACGAACATACCAAAAAATGTGTAGTGAAGAAAGAAAATTTATTAAATTCCTAACAGTGAAATACTGGAATTTCTCAGTGTATTAATTTTCAATTTTGTTACAGTGAATATTGTCACTAGTGATGATATCAAAAAGTCATATCATCACTAGTGATGATATCATTTTTGACGGAACTTCTTTTTTACCATTCCTTTACATTAAAGTCATGGCTGCACTTTTGCACACGGCACTAAAATGTTTGTATTCTCAATGTATCCATGGTTGGAATTACGTCATAGGACGCGTAAATGACGTCATGGGCGTTGTAAACTGACTTGCTCCTCACATTTTATATTCAATTTTGCGTTTATGGAGGCATGTTGGCAAATATAATTTATATAGTGGAATAAAATAAATGGAATAATCAACTCCATTCGATAGATATAAAAAATATGTCACTTGAATGGGTTGTTATCATGTAGAAAAAAACTCGTTCTTCGAACTCGTTTTTTCAACCTGATAACAACCCATTCTCGTGACATATTTATTTTTTACCAACAATTATTTCAAGGCATCTGCAGACATTTGACATTCAAAAATTGATGGTTAGTTCTTATTATCAATCTATACATAGTTAAAAACAAAACCAATCTTATTGCAGCAATTCCTACAACCATCCACACATATTATGATAGACACTTCAAAACTGTGTCAAAAAGGTGAAGGACATCAGATCTCACCTCTCTTATACTGTAAAACTCTTCATCTTCCTCCTCTTCCTGTTCCATTGGATCAGCGGGAACTTCCACAACCTCTGGCAACGCTGGAACCTCCTGATCTGGCTCATCATAATCTTCTGCAAACACTTCTTCGACTTCTTCTCCAGCTATGGAAATATAATGAATATAAAGCACAGTAATGGATAAGTTTGTTTTCAGCCCATTCTATATTGTAATTCACTTTACTCCATTTTTTGTAGAACACTTGAGACACCACTGCGACATAAGAAAAAATTGCTTGTGACAAGCAATTTCTTCCTGATCTCCTTTTTGTTTCAATTTGGACCATTGACAAATGTCCATATAGGGAAATAAGATAATAAAAGTGTATATTTATATAGTGCATTGAATGGCCATTGATAAAACACAAAGCTTTAAAACATTATGGTCACCCCAAAAAACTAGAATGGGAATTTGTTTGTTTGTTTCGTCTGTTTGCATAATTTGTTTTACATCGATTGTGAAGGAGGCTTAATAAAGCCCATTGAGTCACTATCGATGACTGCTTCCTGGACAATACATCAGTAATTGTGCAGGTTTGTGGGTTAGTCCTGGCAGTTTTCACCTCGCCTAACAGGGACTCAAACCTGGGGCCCTCGGTACAGTAGTCTGACGCTCTACCACTGTACCACTGTCGGTGTTAATAAGGTTTCATGGCCCTGTCATAGATGGTCCTAAAGTTGATAGTAAAGTTAGTCATCAAAATGCACCACTTGGTATACATGTGCAACTCTGATTCCTTTCAGATGTAACTGGGTACAAAAGCCATAGATCTTCAAGATCTTCAAGAGGGCGACAGTGGGGAAGAGGGTTGAACTACTGTTCCAATCCAAGGGTCCCATGTTCGAATCCCCGTTAGGCGAGGTGAAAATTGCCGGGACTAGCCCTCAAACTGGCGCAATTACTGGTGTATTTTCGAGGAACCAGTCATGGAGAGTGACTCTACTCTCGTTTGGGCTTAACAATGTTTTCTGCACTATCAGAAAATACATTTTCAATTTCATCAGGTTTTGAAATGTTGTAAATTTGGCGTTTGGTAAAGGGTTAAACCTTCTTCAAAATCGATGTAAAACAAATTAAACAAAAAAATACCTGACCGTGCAATTACGTACCTGCTGTTTTTGAAGCAGTTGGTGGAGCAGGTTTCACTTCTTGTGTAATCAGACCTCGTTTTTGCAAACGTGCAGCGAGTGCAGCTGGAAGCGGCATCTTGTGTATTTTACACGAAAAGCTAACCAATCACACAATCCAAAAATAATTTACAGTTATAAATGAGTCTACAGAAATTCCAACAAGTTGGTTTGGTCGCCAGAATGTAAATTCGTCAATACTTGTATAATCTTTAAGATGATTACTCTTTTGATCAATTTAATGCATAACAATGCCTTTGTTTATTAATTTAAACGAAGCATGTTTGGATTTTCCTCATAAACGACTCCATTTTGAAAGGGGAGGTAACTCTATCCAGCATTGTCCGGTATCGATAATCCGGTATGGAGACTCATTCACGAAATGACTTTTTTGCTTTTCACAATGTTTGTTTTACATCGATTGTGAAGGAAGCTTAAAGCCTATTCAAATCCACTCACGATGACTGCTTCCTGGGTACTCAACCAGTAACCGAACCGGTTTCTGTGTTAGTCCCGGAAACTTTGACCTCGCCTAACGGGGATTCGAACTCGGGACGCTCGGTACAAAAGTCTACGCTCTACCACGCTGCACAATGTCGCCCACATGCTTGTTCCGGGACTTGATTTTGAATTTTTTGTTTTAAAGTTTTCGCTTGTTCTCCCTTATTGACTTACAAATCTACATGATATGCTAACACAGTTTATGTCAACTAGCCCTTTATACGGGTTAATCAATCCAACGAAATAAATAATGAGAAAAGTAGATAAAAAATGTGTGACAGTCAAAAGAATTTTAAAAAAAAGTCATGTTTTGCATAGACATGAATTAAACATTTTGAAATAGCCTTTCAATCTAGCCAATCTGGTAACGGTTGTCGCTGCTAACACAATCTGGCTAAATGTGTTTAGTCTCTATCCGAATTTGTTTGAGGTTTTATGTTCCTATTTAAATAAACAACTATCAAGTAGAATCAATTACATGCAATGCTTTGACACTCTTGGAAAGATATTAGCATAAGGGCCTTTGTTCGAGATTTCAAGGTCTCCGACCTTTAAAGTTATGTGGGTTCACTGTATAAAGTTAAGTCCAATGGTGTGGCTACGTAGAGGGTATGGAAAATAAATAAAGAACGACAGGTATGTTCTAACTACAACGCATAATTCGTGTTAACTAACTGGCAGTACATTAACGAGTGGCCAGACAGTAAGCAGTGCGACACTTGTAGCATCCATACTATAAGACTAGACACTTCTCATGGAACAGATGTTACGCTACTGGTGTTATGAAAAGAAATCGTCATGTAAGTATATTAATTGGCTCTTCTCATTTTAAACGATTGTTACATAGTCGTGGAATAAAGATGCGTATGTGGTCGGTACCTGGTGCTCCAGTCTCGCACAGTCTTTTCCAATCTCTTACGGAAAAGGAATGAAAATAATATTGCTTTGAATCTACCATATACATGTCTGTACCAATCGCATGTCCCATACATGTCGTGAAGACGTTAATATTGATGAGCCCAGGCAAATGTCCATATATGACTATAATTTGTAATTACTGAGTAAAGATATTTCATGGAAATATGTTCGTCCGATAATGCTTAAGTTTTACCTCAGACCGTCCTATACATCCATTTAGGACTACTTACAATCACCCGAATGATTTGTTTTATGACACCCCCCACACATCCCCCACCACCCCACCCCCACCCTACCCCCAGTGGTATAGTTTATGTCACGGGTGTGGAATGGTGAGAAGTCATGACTTAAAAACGACGAGTGATATACCCCATACCAACACTAGCAAAAATATTGTCTTCTTCTTCTTCCATTCTTCTTCCTTATACTGGCCACCTTCGTCCTGCCGAATACTCTGCCAGTTTTTGTGTGTATGTCCCATCCTCCTCCCTCTTTAAATTTTGAAATTGGGTGTCAGATTTTCCCCGACACCTAAGACCGGAAACTCTCAACTCTCAAGTGACAGAGCCTCTGCGATTTGTGGCGTTAGGGAGTTCCAATTTTTAATTGTGCAACTGAAGAATGTCCATTTTCTAGGGTCAGTTTGGGATGACTGGACTGTTAACTGTGAGGTTGAGCGTATAAATAGAAATGTCTAAATAGCATTAGAAAAGAGATTAACGTGGCGACCTGCATGCAAGGCAAATGGTAGTCCCGGTTGGCATCGATGGAAAATGAGTTCATGTATATCAAATGTCGCAAACATGCATGTAAATATATGTAAATTAAAGAGTTACAAAACGACGGAAAGTCATATAAACAAACAAAACTTTACATTGGACAAAAGCAATGATAAGTAGAAGTGTAAACATATGCAAAAGTATGCCACAACTGATTCGCTTTTGTTTACTAGGAGCGGCCCACTTTCGCTCAATAAAATCTTGGTGATAAGAAATTAGGGAAGGATAATATCGTAAGGTTGTTAAACACCATAAAATATTCATCAGAGTTATTTATTGTAGTCACCATAAAAGAATCCGGGTTGTTTGTCATTCACCACAAGATATAATGATTGTTTGTTCATCAAGTCTTATCCTAGAACTGGTGGACCCAGAAACGCTGAAGGAGTCACAAACTTAACCCATTACCAAACAATAACGCAATTTGACCAGTTTGTTGCGGGCGACTCTGGAAATCATTGTGGATAAAGAAGAAAATTTCTTTTTTCCCACAATGTTTTCTGCCCTAACAGAATATCATTTTTCAATTTCATCACATTTTGAAATGTCGTCTGCAAATTCTTTCAATTTGGGACAGTCGAAAATTTGCTGTTTGGGAAAGGGTTGAGGCTTTATCCTGTACCATACGGTACACGGTAAATAAAATTCAGACTTGGTGTTGGAGGATAGCCATTTGCCATTTTTCTTTCATCTACTTAAACTGCCCTATTTTATCATAGAGACGCCATTATATTTGTACCTATCGTGTTGGTCGTCAATGCCCTGTTTCGAAGTAACAACAAATTGAGAGATATTTAACCCTTATAGCGCTGGAAACGACTTCATGCTTATGCAAACAGTTTAGATCACAGGCTAGCCACCAAGTGAAATGGCGACTGGCCTGTTATATAACCTGTTTGCTACTCTGAGTATACTTCCTCATAAAATTGAGCATATATTGAAGGTTTTAGAAAGCAGACGAAAGAGAAATACATTTCAAGAAAAAAAAACCAAGCATTCTAAAGATTAACAAGTAGTTAGATAGTATACAAGATCACTTATACATATGTCATCATTGCTTTGTGTTTTAGTTATTTCTCTACCTAAGCTTCTTTCTTCGTGCTGTCTTGGTACCCAGCTGCTTCATTGATAAGTGTCTTGCCGAAGGACACATGTATCTATATTGCAAGCATTGGGGTTGGGGTTCTAACCTTGGACACATGATCTAATATCTTCTAATTTTGAAATTATATGTACATGTATATTATAGCGCCCATTCATGCAATACAGAATAAGTGTAAATCAAAGCTTATTAATCTATGATATGATCGTGAAGGCGTGATTACTTCAGGTGTCATAGTTGATGAGTCTGTACATCCCGTGTGTGCTAATCAAGTACGGCACCGGCTTCCCTTTATTTGGCAATCTGAACACATCGGGTTTATCCAATAGAAAACACCTCTGAAATAATAGGGATGACGCCATATTGGTTGCCGCGAGAATGACGTCACTTTCTTTCGTTTCTAAAAATAGATCTCTAATGTAAAATCCAAAAAGTCGTTAAATTTGATTGAGGAAACAAGTATACATGTCACAACAACACGTTCGCCATTTGGTATGAGTTACTGATCAAAAAAGATTAAAAAGGATGTCCAACACTTCCATACACATTGAACTACTTAACATGCACGCTTAGAAAAGGTGTTCATTGGCGGATGCCGATTTACCCGAAAAATTGTAACCCTACACTTATATCCGAGGTGTATTTCACAGCTCACGGAAATACCCGAGTAGTTCCGATTGTTTATTTGGTAGTCCTTACTTCTAGAGAGTCCCCGGTGTATATTGTGCATACACAACTTTGTAGAATGATTATCATCATTGATTTCGCTATTCAATACTTGATATTAGTTAAATTTCAGTTTAGCAAGGCATCGATGGCTATTTCTATTTCTATTTTAGAAGCTTATTTCTTATTTCATGGCAATGTTTTTTGTTAAGTTGAATTGTATATCTGAAAAGACACTATTTTCATTGTTTTTTAGTTAATTGTATTTTTAAGAACAATGGACTAGCATGCTTAAGTTCTAGTAATATCTGTTTTTTTTCTGTTCTACCGGTATTATAATAGCAGATGAAATGGCGACCGGTTTAGACTCCGCGGATTACAGGTCTGAATTAATTCCACCCGTTTCCCAGGGTTAGTACTGCTAAAAATGTAGCAGGTACCCCGACACGTTTAAAGTACCAGAAATGAAATTGTCTTCTTAATGCGTTTACCATGAATTGGATAGATGCAAATGAGACAAAAGCCGAAATCGCTCATTACCAAGTTCAAATGATTAATATGGTCGAGTGTGAGGTTAAGCACACCTAGTGAAAAACGGATAGTATGTTATAATATCATAGCGACTTGTACTTGTACTTGAATCAGCATGTACGAACAACACAGGTATGTCCATGTTGAAACATAGTGTTTTCATATTGAACATATGTAGATACAACTTTTTCATAACTTACCTTGTGAACAGACCTAAATATGTATACAAGCCTATTTTCGACAATGCTGAATGTTGCCTGGGGTTCATTCATCCGCATACAATAAACATATATATCACAATGTGTCTAGCTCGTTTAACGCTCGTTTCCAAACCGGCTTACTATCAGTGCAAATAAATCAGTGCTCGGGGATGATAGTAAAATATTAATACCCATTTTTGTATATTTATAGATGATACAGGATTTGTTGAACGTGTGCATATGAGGATTTAAAATCTTTCTCCATAAAAAAATGGTTTGTAACTTTTTTTTAACGATAAAATTTTTTAAACCGTAATTTATAAGCAAACAGCTGGTTGTTCCCTTTTTGTACGATTTATCTTCATTGTTATTGCTGTAATAATTATTCGAAACACCCCATTATCACAAACCGCAGTGGTAATTGTAGAAGTTGTTGTTTTGTGAGTATGGGTGCCAGCGTGCATGTGTGAGCCTACATAATTATGAGTGCATGCATGACTGTCTGCAGACATGTTTGTCTGCATACATGTCTGTCTGCAGGCATGTTTGTCTGCATGCATGTCTGTCTGCAGACATGTCTGTCTGCAGGCATGTTTGTCTGTATGTCTGTCTGTCTGCATGCATGTCTGTCTGCAGACATGTCTGTCTGCAGGCATGTTTGTCTGCAGGCATGTTTGTATGTGTCAGTTTGGAAGTGAACATCTTTAGAAAATACTGACCAAAAATTGTAACCTATTACAAAAGCCGTTCCCTAGTCTACCAGGTTGATTTGTTTTAACCCATTACCAAACAATGACGACATCTAACCACTTTGTTACAGACGACTCTGAAAAACATTGTAGGAAAATGATAAATTACACGCTAAGAGCAATTTCTCCTTTTCCCACAAGGTTTCTGATCTATCTGAAGAACATTTTCTGCAAACCCTTTCAATTTGGGACAGTCAAAAATTTGTCGTTTGAGAAAGGGTTAAACCAATCATATACACTATGCTTACAATACATTTGACACCACCAAACAATCTTGCGTTTGAAAATGTTTATGTTTTTAATGACAAGATAAAATGCTAAGTGCAATTCATTTTTTGTTCTTAACATGAGTAACGACTTTGTTGCCAATCCGGTTTCGTTTAATTTAATTCTTTAACCCAAAACAGGTTTGACCAAATTTATGGATATCACCGATGACAAAGACACTCTAGTATACATATCTAGCTGGTACAGTATTAGCATTCGGTAATACAAACTATAAGCTTATAACCTAAAGAAAATCCCAGTGTACGTTTTCAACACCGATCTAGAAGTTCCCGGGAACTGGAAAGGTTCCCATTGAATTTCCCTTACCCTAAGTGGACGAACACACCTCCTTTAATTAGTTTGTCATTGATCAGGCGCCATGTACCTATGTCCTATTATAGACCTGGTTTACAACTAAGCACAATTGACCTCGTCATAAAAAGATGACCTTTCACAGCGATATTACTATACGAGTCTTTCCTTTCCTTCATGTATGTCAATTTTGGTGAACCAGTTGTTGCAATTCATGAAATAATTCTGACAAGAGAAGAAATTAATTGAAAGAAGCAATTTCCCCCTTTGTCACATTTGTTTGGAGATTTGTTTTAACCCTTTCCCAAACAATAACGACATTTGACGACTTTGTTGCAGATGACTTTAGAAAACATTGTGGGAAAAGGAGAAATTGGTCGTAACGAGCAATTTTTCCTTTTCCAACAAGGTTTTCGGCTCTCTCCGAAGAATATTGTTCAATTTCATCACATTTTGAAATGTCGTCTGCAAACCCTTTCAATTTGGGACAGTCGAAAATTTGTTGATTGGGAAAGGGTTAACCAATAACCACAAGGAAAACTCATTATGTTATTTTTTTTTTGTCTGCTGCTTTCCATTTGGACCAATTACATAATGGATTGTGTGTTGGTCTTTAGGAAATCCTGAAATTCCTCATTTGTTCATCCCCTTCAAAATAAGTTATCTGCGGACGAATTCCACCCTTAGAACTAGACCAGCAAAGTCGAGATTAAGACATGTGTTTACTCGATGGTTCCGTCATGTGTGAGCTCATACCATTTATTTGTCTTTTCCAGTGTGCAAATCTGACAGAAGAACAGCTAGAAGGTAAGACCGGTCAATTCATACGTCCTGTAGATATCACGAAAATGTCATACGGGCTTATATCAAAGTTCAAGTTAAAGAGCTTACATGAGTTTTTCTTACAAGTACACTGTTTCTTCTACATGACCTATATTTCCTTATTTTGTCATAAACTTGTTAATTACTGCGTACAGATCAACTTAATCAACACCCCTCAGGGACGGCGCTGGGTTGAAAAATGCTTGAGCTTATATATATGTATATAACTCATTCTTTATAAATGTATAACACTTGCTTCTAGTCTAAATTATAGGCAACTGTAGAAGACAACTATGAACTGTCACGAAGCAGCTTTTCTTTGACATTGAGTGCAAACCAAAGTACCTTCTGCTGCAGGTGCATTAAAATGCTTTACACAGGTTTAATGTAACTGTTTGTGACAGAGCATGTACATAGAGCATACCACTTATCGAGCGATTCATCATTTTGTCATAATGTGTTCGCTTTAGTCGTATATACGTGAAATGTCAATGTGCAAGGCAATTTTGTAGTGATTGTTTAGCTCGGAAACATGGGTTAGTTATTTGTAGCCGAGAAACAATGTAGAACTTGAAAGTTTCTGAGTGTGCATTCCACACCAATTCAATACCAGTGACGCCCACATGTGTCATATCGCACTTTACTGCATGCACAGCCTTGCAATTACATTTTTGTCGCAACTTCCAAGACAAACTGTTTTGGGCATACTTCTTTCAACATTGTCAGGAAATTGGACGTTCTTGCACCATCCTTTTTAACCAACACACGTACAGGATCTCATTTGACGGAACTTTAAAAGTAAGACCCCTTCTTCATGCTTTTTTTATCCTTTCTGTCTACAGAGTACCGCGAGGCGTTTGACCTGTTCGACAAGGACCACGATGGTCACATAACGACAGAGGAACTGGGCGTGGTCATGAGATCGTTAGGACACACCCCCTCTGACAGGGATATACAGGAGATGATTAAACAGGTGGACGAGGACAGTAAGTAGCGATGGCCGGCCAAGTGTTGCACATGCCTTGTTATAAAAATGGAGTGCTTTATTTGGTTGAGGCTTTATGCCGTTTTAACGATTTTCAGTTAAGTCGCGACCTTCTTTTAACCTTAAGAATACTGGGTAATTTTCTAAATAGTTTTTTGTGTCGTCTGCTTTCCAAAACCTTAAATATCTGCTTAATTGATTTTGACGAGGAAAGATACACAGAGTAGCAAAAAGGTTAGATCACATGCCAGCCGCCAATTTACTTGGCGGCTGGTCTGGATCTAACCTGTTTGCATAAGCATGATGTCGGTTCCAGCACAAATAGGGTTAATCAAAAACTAGGATTTTCCAGATTATCTCGCACTGCCGCTACCAGTCTTAATGCATTCCCAATTTCAAGCATATCATGTAAAAGAGTCATTAGTTCTGTAACGAACCGAGCTAATAAACCTGTGCGTACGTTACATTACTCCACCTTTGAGAAGACATGACCCTAGCCTTGGCCCATTGAAGATAAGTGAGAAAAGCAACTCCGATATAATGTGAATTATTCATCCTACTTCTGCAACAAACTGAGCAAATAGACGTCTAAAAGACACAATGACAACCGAACAGTGAAATACTGTCATCCACTGATCAAATGATTGTCTTTTTATATACCCACATGTTCTCTACAACAGTGCATTGCGTTCCCTAATTTGCATAAATGTTCCGCGAACGTTACACTAACAAAGTCGTTTGGGCTTTCGTTTGATATGAACTGGATTTCAACAATTTCAATCTATGGCTATGTTTTAGTGATAATACAGAAACAAACAGACTGGTATTCAAAGCCTACTTACAAATTGTTCCTTTTTACCCTTAACCAAACGATAATGATATTCAACCACTTCGTAACAAGCAATTTCTTCTTTTCCCACAATCTTTTCTGCCCTATCAGAAGATTATTTTCTAATTTTATCACACTTTGAAATGTCGTCTGCACAGTCTTTCAATTTAAGACAGTCGAAAATTTGGCATTTGGTAAAGGGTTGAAGAGGCCCATAACCCTATCACGTTTTCTATTTCAAAAACAGCCAGATTGCGACCAAATCCGATCTATGTCAGTCTACACTGAGATGAGTTATCGTAGACCGGGTTGTGAATGGCGTAGTGGATTCGTTGGTATATTATATTCATAATCGTTATTTCAGATAATGGTAAAGTCGATTTCGAAGAATTCTTGCTGATGATGGCCAGTAGGTCGTCACAAGTAGCCGATGAAAACGAAATTCGTGAGGCTTTTAAAGTGTTTGATACAGTAAGTGCGGATTACTTTTTTCTAACCCAAAGTTACTGCGTGCAACAAAAGGATAACACGTTTTGATGTGACAAATAGCACCTTCATATTGATTCTAAGAGCAACGAAACACATTACCACTAAATTTTTAAGAAAATTAATTTATCCGAAATAATAGCAGTCGCAAGTGACCGATTAAGAATTATGAATTATTGTTATAATCTTGTGGAATTATGTAAACCCATTATGAATTAAGGATGAAATGCTCTGATAGAGCAAGTACTCACTTGTTATGGAAGTATCATGTTTGGAGGATATTACCACATACGCACATACAGAGGAATAAATGCATAAATTACAATCAAAATGATCATAGTCTTATCTTATCGATTCAAAACGGATTCATATACATGTATCAACTTTTGTTTGAAAGTAAAGGATGCATTTCCATTGATATAATCATATATTCAGGTTGGTAAAAATATAGCCTTTACTTTGTTTGAAACCTATGCTCCTTTAACATGTACTTACAGGACAATAATGGTTTTATAGACGCGACAGAGCTGCGGCGGGTAATGACTAATCTCGGGGAGAAACTGACGGACGAAGAGGTGAATGAGATGATCAAAGAGGCCGATAGAAATGGCGACGGTCAGGTAGATTATACAGGTGTGTAATGTTTCATTTGGCGTTTTCTGTGTATTTTAGATGGTTTTTAAAATAAATTGGTACCCCCTCAATAACTTGTATGTGGCTTCTTGTGTCTAATTATTGTATCGCAGTCTTGAAGTTCACCTCTTATGACTCTTAACAGAGTGATATTGCACTACGATGATAAAACTAAAGACTACTGCTTCCGGGTTTCTTCAGAATATCACGTTATTTCTATAGCAAAATTGGTTTTTGTACATTTTGTCATCAGTACTCCAGCTTTATTGTGAAGATGGGCTTACAAGTGATGGAGAAAGACGAGCTATCTATACTGCTAACCCATAAGAGGTTAAATTACAAATATAAAGGAGTAGGGGGAATTTATCCTTTAGTCATACGGATTCTTATAACATTTGCAGCAAATACTATATTAGTACTTGTATTTGCATCCTATTACAAAGACATGTGCATTTTACAAAATAACACAACGGATTGTAGATAGTATGCGATGTTATAATAGGACAGGTTTTACGGATGAGTAAATACGCCAAAGAATTATTTTGGTATAAGGAGTTTATGCCGTACACAATGAATTTCGTGAATAAATGAACAAGCGAGTCAAAGAGTCAATAACTCACCCGTTAGAAAGTGAACAAATAAGTCAAGTAAATCATTTTGATACGCATAGATTAGATGCTCAAACAACTAATTGATTAAAGATTCCATATATTTTATTATTTTCAGAATTTGTGAAGATGATGATTTTAGCCAATCAGAAGTGACATGAAAAGAGCGCTTTCTTCCTTTTTTATAGGCTCATAAAAATGTACACACATACATTGGCAACGGGTTAGAGTAAACCACTAAATAACAGTTGACATACAGAATGTTTGACATACAGAATGTTTGACATAAAGAGCGTTTGACATGCAGTGCAATTCGTGTGGCCAAAACTACAATAAAAGAGAGGAACACAACGGAATTCAACAACGATTTATTCATATTTCTTATTTGATCATGATTTTCCCAAACACTATATAATACTTAACAAGAAGACTATTTACATTAAATAAGGCACATAACTTAAAGACGTCATCCGTTGTGCAATATTTTGATATAAGCGTCTTTGTATTTATTTTGAGCAGACATCAACAAGATTTTTTGTGGGAAATGAGAAAATCCGGAATATATGTATTATAGGACTATTTATTATTGTTACTCATACTTAGTTTTGACATGTCTATCTAATTATATCTGAACTGATCAGTCGGAATATATACTCTTGGATACATTGTTACAACACATCAATTTTACATCGATTTTGAGACAAGTACCTACAACTTACGACTCAGATTAGATAATCTCGAGTATCTAACCTGGAAACAAATACAGTATTCGTACCCAGCATTATTTAAGATCAATTAGCATTTTGAACACTGCGGACCCCGCTATTTATGGTATTCGAACCAATGGGTCTCTTATTCAGAACGACTGTCTTTCAAAATTCCACCATATCAGAGGAATGTCATCAAATAATATCCAAAGTTGAATTGTCAGATTTTTTCGGTTTTGTATTGTTAGGTGTGTAACCCTGGACAATAAGATGTAAAAGCATGGAGTATGAAAATTTCATCTCACAAAGACCTTATGAATTGAACGAACTGACCTTGAAGGGCATAATTATCCCGTGCTATCTTCATTAATATGCCTATAATTGCTTCATTGCAACAAGTGTCTTCAGTAACAAATGTGGCACGTGACAATCTGTCCAGTACCTGGATAAGTTTTTTCTTTGCTGTATTGTTTAGTTCCTATAACATAAAGAATTGTGTTATATGCAGTGTCTCATTGGTGATATGAATGGAAGCCATAAATACCAGTGCTTCTGTATTTCGTATGCCTTTGCCAGGGTGTCAAACTTTTAACCTCTAATACACAGGAAGGTCACTCTATCCCTGCAGCACTGTGTGGTGAGAGTTTACTTTTTAAGAAGAATCGTTATATCAGCAGGAGTTTAATTATTGAAAAGTAGGTATAATCAATGGTTTTGGTACATTCGATAGTCAGAGTGTGTAAATAAAAAAATGTTCTTTCTTCATTTAAAATTATGATATCTGCCCTCGTCAATTATATGCTGGTGTGCTGGTGTGCTGGTGTGCTGGTGTGCTGGTGTGCTGGTGTAAAGTGTTTAATGCCATGGATATGCTTCGCCTTGTGTACATTTTGATGAGATGCAAAAGGTTTTTACATTGTTTGATATGTTTAGAAAATTAAACATCGTGGAAATAGACGGATTGGACAGAAAAAAAAGGTGTTTGGTAAATTTTGTCAGCATTGTTACATACTTAAACATTTACAAAGCTTCGGGCTCGAACAAAGCTTCATTTTGTAAATGTGTCCAGTCATCTGCCTGCATAAAATTCATGTTCACGTATTCCACTTAGAACTGTTTCAACGAGTGTTCCTTGGCTTTTTACCAGTACAATGCATTGATACAGTACCTTTCCCCAACACATGGTGTTCCTTGGCTTTTTACCAGTACAATGCATTGATACAGTACCTTTCCCCAACACATGGTGACGATATGGTACCCCAAAGGTAGTCCAGATATCTTGTCTCGAAGGCTTTTGCTATATTGACTGACCATTCAAGACGCAGCGAAGCACAATGCATGTCATAATGTTGAAAAATTCTTCGTTCACGGCTCATTATTGAGACTACCCCAAAGGCGGATTAGACCACAGGGGTTATTCTTGTTTGACATGCCTATATCATCAATGTCATTCCAACAATATATACATATGAAATTATCGGCCATTGGTTAGAAAATGTTTCGTTCTACCTTTCTTATGTACGTATTTCATATGAAGAAGTCGTTTACAAACCTACCAATATAATCGCCAGATATTGGAATTTTTACAATGTGACAGTTATTTATATCCGAAACAAATCCCCATTTGTTATAATATGTCTCTTCAAAAAGCAGATTGCACCACCATCAATGAACGAGTGAGATGACGTCATTGCATCTGAAGAGAATATAAGGCAAGCCAGGATATCATATACAGACGCAATCTCGGTATACCAGAACGATGCTTAAGTATTACTCAAGGGTTTATCGAAGAATGCTTGTAAAATTCAGTGTTTACCTATTAATCTTGACCCAATTGAGTAAGTAGCTAAATAGTAAACGTTCCAATCCCTCTTTCACTCTTATCTCAAGACTGACCATGGCAGTCAAAATAGGTATCTTTGCCTGTCTTTGTCTCTGACTGCAATGGCGTCATTGATTCGACAAAACATGCTGGTACTATATATGTATTTTCTATAACGTGTACAAATGACATGTCTGGAATAACACATGATTAACGGAGACCTAGTGTAAAGACACCGCACTGCAATATCTCGAATTTATCAATGCCAGGAATGTTTCAAAGATATCCGAAATGTCTAAACCCATTACCAAACAATAACGACATTTGACCAGTTTGTTGCAGACGACTCTGGAAAATATTGTGGGAAAAGGAAACATTATAAAGGCTGATCTTGGCTGAAACCAATTTTGAGTTCCTTTTGCAACACCTTACTTACTGTTGCGGCATTCCTTTGACATTGTCCATGAAATAGAGCAGTCCTTATCGTCACATGTGATTCTTGTAGAAAAGAAACTCGACACACAGGATGAGATCAACATATGTCTTATTTGTCTGTCTTATTGGCGGTAAGTTCTGATTTCGTTTGGTTTTCAAATTGAAGGTAATGGTAAAACATGAGGATTTTTCTATAACAGTATAACTGTATTTTGGGTGAAAAAGGCCATATATGATTTACTTAAAAAATATTTCTATATTATGATTATGAAGTAAAAGCTTTTCAACCCAATGCCTAAATCTGGGCATTGTTACAAGTCCAATTTGAGAACAAGGGCAGACAATGATTTTTTAATTGATTCATTAGGTGTCTGCTACATGTGCATACTAGTTCAATGGTTGAATTTAATTTAATTTATTGAAACCACGTCAATTACTCACCTGTTATGATCTTTACATAATATTTTGTTATGAATGTTGTGAATGTTTACAAAATGTTTATTTCTTATGTAATACAAGAAATGCATGAAAATAAATATGGTTGGAACGATTGTAATGTAGTAGAGTGTATTCTATCGTCAAACATGGCCCGGCCATCGAATCATATTAAAACATGTATTAGCTGTGGTTTGACCTCTGAATTCACATAGGGTTATTGTAATTGTAATGCACATTCAGTAGAATGATTTTAAAAGAAAAACACTGTGTAAAGAGAATGATTCCTTTTTAAAAGTACTTTCTCATTTTACAATATAAATATACCATTGTCGATGTGGCCCATTGAACTATTGTTATTCATAGATTTCAAAATTAATATGTAATGTATACCAATGCTTTCTATTTGAGCACATCAAGTAAAAGGATTAATGATATGATCATCCAGAGTTTTCCATTTATCCATGTATAGGATGTCTCGCTCTACCCAGCAAGCGAGGAGCATGCGTGGTGACCTGTTCCCCTGGTAACGGCCTCTTCGAGAATCTGGGCCTACTGGAATGTCCCGACAGTTTCACCTGTCAATCAACCGGGTGTGGGGCCGTCTGTACCCCGAAATCGGATAAAGGTAGGTCGTTGTTGTAGAAATAATTATTGTTGTATTTAGGCTTAATTCAGACGTCAATGTAAATTACAAAGACACACACAAAACAATGTCAAAGGATTGGAAAAAGTTGATCCTTTTGACGTTGCAGTTTGTACAAGTGTAAATTTAAGTCTATGCAACTGTTTCGGCAAACCGCCATATTGAATGGTGGAGTTTCATAACAAGTTATAGAAATAGTCAATGCAATATGTACACGAAAATATGTATTTTCATCACAATTTACCAGTCGATAAATTCCCGCTTATTTGTTTGTCAAAAATGTTTAAAAAATGGTACATTTGAAAGCAAATCCCTCAAACATTTTTTTTTCAGTGGTTTTCTTAACTGTACTTTATAAATTCCACGAGAAACCATGAAAAACGAATCATAATGACGTTTGTTTAACTGTACTTCATCAATCCCTTTATAAACCACAATGGCGTTTGTTTAACTGTACTTCGTCAATTCAATGAGAAACCATGATGACAACATGTCCAATACGTAACACCATCATTTTTTCCATGCTCTCCAGATGAGAGGTCAGCACCCAGAAGCCGGGGAGTGTGTGCCATCCAATGCTCCCCTGGGCTAGGACTGTATGAGGATTTAAACCTACCCGAGTGTCAGCCCCATTACTACTGTTCTTCCACCGGGTGCGGAGCCATGTGTCGACCATACATCGGCTAGCCTCAGATAACTTATCCAGCACACTTCATTTACAAGATTGGTCGATGTTGATTTGTTCGTTAAACGCTGTCAAATTCTTATAAATAAATTTAAGAAAATGCCCATTTTTGTTGTATATTTGTGAAGTTAGTTTAAAAGACATTATCTAGAATACATGTAGGAGTACAATCTATGTATTTCTCGGTACGAGTATTCGTTTCAATTTCAATGTATCATGGTCAGCTGAAATATAGAATTTCTGTTTTGATATTCGCTGTGCAATATCCTGAAATGATCTTATCATAACAAACGCATCACTCAACTCGTGTATGTTACAAAGAACAGTGTCGGTTTCCAAAAATGTTGAACTGTCCATTAGTTAATTGGCACGAACAACTCAGTTTGTAAAGCCTTTGATGATAACAAATTACATACATGGAAATCTGTGAAATTACTTAGGTTTTTGACCCAGTATGGTGTGACAACAAGGAATACATTTTAAATTCAGACGATGTGGGAATACAAGTTATTCAAAAGATTGATTTTTGAGGTCCCCTAAATGAATGTAAGCGAAGCGTATTTGAAGAAGCCAAATTTTCAAAGGAATTCTTCGGTTCAGCTGATCCGGTACCTGAATGGGACATACCGTCTTGGGTTCCCTTTTATTTTCTAGTTATTTCAATTACATAAAAAGAATCACTGCCGATTATTTAACGTTTATTTGCAAGATAGCTCAGATAATATAGAATACCTGTGGAACTTTTTTTGATGACGACTTAGTAAGAAATACAGAATTGATAGCAATGGTATGTTAAATTAATTTTTATCCTTCCAAACTTGAGATGCCGTTTCATTTCTGGCTTATTTGTTTATCGAAACATCTGAGTGAAACAGTAACCTGTTGGTTCTTGGCATATGCACGTCCTTATTATAACATTTTAGCTTCGATAGATGCTGGTTCCATAAATTTTCTTTAGATTTAAGAGGAAAACTAACAATCAAACGAATGGTTCAGATCTTCGTCAAATTCTTGACAAGACCAATGTAAAAATCAAAATTATTCTATAGTATGAAGCTGCTAAAATTGTTACAATTATGTGTATTAAAGAGAGAAATATGACTTAAAAGACAGATGAAAAAGTTAAAAGAGTTGAATGTATTTTGTTATAGACCTACTTTTGAAAATTGTGACCTGTCCGAATACTTATTCAAAGCTTTTCGTAACACGATCCAAAAATATCAATTCAGTGAAATCGAGAAGATTAGACTATTTCTGTATGCCATCTTGCAGTCTTCTTCATTTCAGTCATCACATCATCTGTGCAGATATGGGGTATGCTCAATCATGGAACTCGCAATTGTTCTTTGTTGGAAACATTTACAATTAGTGCCTAACATTTAATCAAAGTGAATATAGCTCCAGCTTTACTTTGTTGGCCATTCGACGTGTTCAATGTGTAACGAACCGAGCAAATGAACCTCTCAAAGACACAAACACATCCGATCAGGGAAAAACACTGTTGTTCACTGAGCGGTTGTGTTGTCTTTATAAATATATACCAGCATGTTCTCTCAAACAATGCATTAGGTCCCTAATTTGCATAAACGTTCAACGAACGTTACACATGATATATTAAAATTATAGGTCTTCGAAGCGATTTCAGAATATGATTTGTATTCTTCTTCTTTGGTTTCTTCTCGATTAGTGCGGGTCATACATGCACGGACCAGGACCAAGGAGATCTACCACTTACACTGTGTTCCACAAGATAGATTCTATATTCGATCTACTCGGATTATCCAAGATTAATCGCATAATTTATACTTAGAATGGAATATAGTCTACGTCACGATCATCCGAACTTATACTCTATAGAATAAATAAACACACTAAACAAGAGGCGTATTCCAAGTCTGGTGTTTATAAGGTTAAGCATTTTCACAAATACAAAAAAAAATTTTTTTTATACAAAACACATAATGCTTTTTCGTAAATCGGTCTCACTACATGAAGCACGCATATATACATAACAAATCCAGCCACCACATTTTCCTATCAAAACCTCTACCATGCGTTAAATTGTAGAGTTTCAAAGTTGAAAGATCGGTATGCACAATTATTTATGATGAAACTTGATAAACGTTGTTTTCGACAAAAAACTGTGTTAAACAGTGTTCGATTAAATTAAGAGAGCATTTAGAATAAATGATACAACCTGAATTAGCTGGAAATCAAACAAATCTAATTTGAGCTTCCGGAATAACAACGCTAAAAATAATATTTATATTTTATTTATTTTTATCGCTGTAGAAATGTTTAATAAGATTGGTGACATGTCATCTGAATCATTCTCCGCACAGGTAAGACAGAACACTTTCGGTCTCCGTGTATCTTTTCTTTTTTCTAACAATGTGAAACACACAATCGTTGAATTCGCAAAAATGAAAGTGACAACAAATAAACTCACATTTTCAAACATACCCTTTTGATAAACGTGAAAGAACTATTGTTAATTGGACGTCTATCGTGATGATCAATACCTCCATCATTTAGAATCAATATCTTATTTTTTATTATCGTTGACTACCTCCAAGTTGTATTGTCAAACCTTTTTTGGTGAAACACTTGGGTTTTTTTTTTCAAGTTTCAAATCAAACAGACATTAGTCAGCTTGGCATAGAAATGTCGCATATTCAAATTAAATCAACATAACGCTGCTAAGAAATCGTCATTTTGTTAAGGGAAGTAACTCCATCTGTTTAGATAGGAATGTCAATTTTTGTAGTGATAGAACTCTATTTATCTTTGATGTCTACAAAAGACCATTATGCTGATGGCGTATATATTTCCTTACATTCAGATTGCTTTGTTTCCTCTAAGTTACAGTTGTTTTGCAAAATAATTTATTTGAAATCATGAAAATCAAGGATAATGATATGCCTGTCAAAAATTGCTACATTTGCGAACACTTCCATGAAATCATTTATTTGTGTGCTGTAAAGATTCAATGGCAATATTAATGAAGTTTTTTATAGTTGGATGGCTGGTTTTACTTGATTTTTAAGCATTTATTTTACACATTTTGTCTTATCAATTAACTTTGAAAGGCCATGATGTGCTTTAAATCAGAAAATTAGAATTTGGTAAAATCCACCACTATCTTAACCCTTCAATAATTTGACGTTTAATATCCCCCATCTGAAAATAAAAGGTAATCTTCACTTACAATTATTTTGACTAGAAAAGCTTTGGAGTCCACCACTTTTCTAAAAGGATTGATGGAGATTAAAAAAAGATATCTTGTTCTTTTTATAAAAGGAAGTTTACATTTCAAGTTATTGCTGAGATAGAAATAAAACAGTTAGCCTTCTTAAGAAGCACATAATGTTCCATTAAAGATACTCTCTCAGAGATGTCTGTATTTTGGGTTTCAAACATCAAAAAATTGGTATTGACAATCCTTGTCACTAAATCAAAGACCATTTTCTATTTCTTTACTAATAAGTTGCTAAAACCCCATGCTTTAGTTAATTAACGTGAATTGAGCCGTCTCACCTGTCTGTTCTTCTTTGGGAAAGCTGCTTTATAAATAAATGGGGGAATTCTGCTTCCAATATTTTGCTTCTGTTACGTGACAACTGAATATAAATTTCATTTCCATTACCTCCCTTTAATTTTCATTTCCACATTAGAAATAAAAAAACATTGATGAAGTCGCAAATAAAAATTCCTTTCCAGGAAACAATTTATGATATGAAATTTGATTTGAAAAGGCATTTGTTTCGTTAGGTTTTTATCTTGTTATTCTGACAATTTCTTTTTTTAACCTTCTAGGTAGATATATCTTAGCATCCTATGTGTAAATAGTGCTTATTTTTTTCCCGTTTTATCTTTCTCACAAATGACAAATGCCTAGGTTATTATTGTAAACTGACTAACTACGATTAAATTTAATTCAGCAAGGCTTAACTTATTAACATTTACGCTATTCGTTTACCTCCGCATTCGAACCATTTTTGCTTGACGGAAATGATGTATATGTGTGTCCATGGGCATGCGCAAGAAAATATTTTTTTCCAAAGACCCATGTGACAATGGTATCTAAAATGACCACCTCTTACTCTAAGTTAAGACGTTGTTTACAAAATAAACCCTTTTAAAAGGTCTTAGATTTTTGCGATTTTTATGTTCTAGATCTTCTTTGTACAGTTACGAGCAGGATTGGGAAGCTGTCAATAATCTAGTTCTATGTTACTTCAGAAATCTGAGATGTTCTTTTTACGTTAGAAGATGATTTATTTTAAACAATTTAAATCTTCAACTCTGAGAGAGTCTCTTTAACCTCCTGATTTGGAAAGAACTAAAATCGTTCAAATTGGAAGCATTTGCATTTTGTTTATATTTTTGAGAACTGTATGGTTTTAAAGAAATTTTCAATTCAGAAGGACAGGTGCCTTACACAGGCCCCTGTTATGAAACATTTAATTTAGGTATTAAAAAAATAACACAAGCTTATTTTGTTCAATTCTCTTTCAAGCTATTTTCGTCAATCTAAGGTTTCATTGTCAAACTTCCCAAAACTCTGAGAGCCCCAGAAGGATTGAACTGAACACTTTCTACTTTGTCTTTGTAAAAGTCTGTCAGACCTCAGGGATTTCAGTCAGCCAAGGGCCTAGGGCCTACAAAGTTTTGTGAAGTCTGCATTGTGATTATTGTTGAGAACTTGAAACCAGAACATTGGACTTAGATATCTGATAACATTTGATAATAGAAAATCCTATGCTTATACACTTTTTGCTTGGCAAGTACTTTAAGAACGCCCAGGAAATGTAAGACGAAGCTCCGCTGTAAAACTGTATGTTGGACATAAATAGATTAAGAAAGTTTCTTTTAATTTCAGCCTGTTGGCACAGATTTTACCAATATTCCTCTGGAGGGGGAGACAAAGAAGAAGAAAAAGGAGCCAAGACGTATTTTACATTTCAGTGATGGAGTATTGGAGGAATATTCAACAGATGATGAAGATGACCTGCCTCCTCCTCCCCCAGCAGTGGACCCGGTATGCTAAATTTAAGGCCTTTTCCTGATTTCAGGCTTTGAGATTTTAGATTTGTTCATATTCAGTGTTCTCAATTTGAACAGGCTGCAGGCCAAAATGACCACTTTAAATTGTGTTTGGGCTGGTTCAAATTTGCGGAGATGTTATGGACCCCCAAAAGTGAAGGACTTACAATAGTCTTGCGCTGAATCCTCTGAACAGTCAGTTTTGCTCTTGTTACAATGAATAAAAGGTTGAATTTTAACCATTTTCAACCTCTTTCTTTTAGAGAATTTAGAGCTTAGAGGAGGGCTATATTAAATCCAAAACTTTGAAAAATGTCATATTGAACCCATTAGACAAGCACTCAGTTTTACTTTTGTTTGAAAAGGAAGGAAGACATTCAACCCTTTTCTTTTTAGGTGTCCAAATATCTTTCTTACTCAATGATAAGTCAATCACAAAAGTGAAAAGTTACAAAGTTTTGTATAAAAAGCTGTAGCAGTATACTCAGTTTTGCTCATGTTAGAAAGGGATGTTGAATAACCTTCCTTTTTCTCTGAGCAGCCCGAAAAGAAAATGCTTTTTTAGTGGCTTATCATTCGAATCCTAGATTCATATAGTATTTCAACTTTATTGCAGTTGTCAATCTAAGTATTTATACTGTGTGTTAGATATGTTATTACTATTAAGGCAGAAAAGAAAAGAAAGTGCTCCTATGCAACCAAATTTAATTCTTTGTCATACAATGAATTTTATTACATTCAAAGTGAATACCAGCAAAAAATAGATTTCAACTTGATTGCCTAAGTGAAACTTTAAAAAAAAGGCTCTTTGTTAAACAGTAGGCAACCTATTTGGTAAAAAGTAAGGCGAGGGTGATTGCATAATTTTCATTTGTCTTGTCTTTCCAGAAAACTTTAACATGGGGACCCTGGATGTTGCATTATATGGCAACAATAGGATGGGGAGCATTTTCAGGTAAGGCTCATCACAGTTAACCCTTTACCAAACGCCAAATTTTGGACTGTCCCAAATTGAAACAGTTTGCAGACGACATTTCAAAATGGAAGAATATTGGAAAGTAATCTTCTGATAGAATAGAAAACATTGTGGGAAAATGGGAAATTGCTCGTTACGAGCAATTTCTCCTTATCCCACAGTGTTTTCCAGAGTCGTCTGCAACAAACTGGTCAAATGTTGTTATTGTTTGGTAATAGGTTAACTGGTAATCACTTGACATTTGCTTATTGAAACACTTGATAGCTTTAAAATCTTCCATCAGTAATAACATTTGATGACCAAAATTTTATGTAGTTGCCAATACTTCTCGTCCCATCTACTACAAAACTATAGCCCTCCCATGTTAAACAGATCTGATACCATGTAAAACTGTTTATAGTTGCAGATACCTGTGGGGAGAAGTTGGCATGGTTTTTCGGTATCACCTCACCCAAATACCAGTCGGCCATTGATGAATTTTATAGGCTCAAACATGAGGTAAATAATTAAGAGTAAAATACTGTATTATATGTTACTTGTAAATAGGGTTATCGCCATGAAATGTCTCCCTCAACTGAGAAATGTGTTTCTTGAAACAAGTGTTCTTCTGTACAGTTATTGTTTCTGGATTCTTTTGAAAAAGCCATCGGAAAAGCTAGTTAATCGTCAGTATTGTTTTATTTATTCATTTTTAATTGTGCATCTTTAATTGGTCCACTTTTTGTGCAATATGTTTTAGGTTAAGGCCAAAAAGATTACAATGTATTAGTTTCCCCGATTGTGTATGTGTTCTAGGTTAAGGCCAAAAGAATGCAATGTATGGATTTGCCTGACTGTGTATATGTTTTAGGTTAAGGCCAAAAGAATGCAATGTATGGATTTGCCTGACTGTGTATGTGTTTAAGGTTAAGGCTAAAAAGGATGCAATGTATTAATTTCCTTAAATGTGTATGTGTTTTGGTTAAGGCCAAAAGAATGCAATGTATGAATTTTCTCAAATATGTATGTGTTTTAGGTTAAGGCCAAAAAGAGAACAATGAATTAATTTCCCCGACTGTGTGTGTGTTTTGGGTTAAGCCCAAAAAGAATACAATGTATTAATTTCCCCGACTGTATGTGTTTTAGGTTATGTCCAAAAAGAATACTTATTTCCCGACTGTGTATGTGTTTAAGGCTAAGGCCAAAAAGATTACTAATTTCCCTAACTGTGTATGTGTTTTAGGAAGAAAAAGAGAAAGAGCAAGAAGAACGCAGACAACAAGAGCTTGCAGGCCTTACTACAGTGAATGTGGAAGTCAGATCAGGGACAAAAGGTTCAGGTGATACGGGACCAGCAGTGGAAAAGTTCTGAGTGATGAGTCTAGTCGTAGGAGGCAGCACCAGGGACTCATGTCATTAAACACTCCACAACATATTCTGTAGGATAACAGCATTATTTAACTCATTACCGTACAATAATGACATTTAACCACTTTGTTGCAGACCACTCTGGAAGACAATGTGGAAAAAGGAGAAATTGCTTGTAACAAGCAATTTTTCCTTTTCCTACAATGTTTTCGGTACTATCAGAACATTATTTTCCAATTTCATTAAATTTTGAAATTTGGTCTGCTTACTCTCTCAATTTGGGACAGTTGAAAATTGTAAAGTTTGGTAAAGGGTTAGTTCTTTCCCTTAAATATATATGAGATGTATATGTAACTGAATTCTCGATAAATCATTAAGACAATGAGAAAATGTTCATAAGCAATTTCTCCTTTGTCGCAATGGCTTTTTTATGCAATTTTTCAAAGCAAATATGTGATTTCATACAATATATCTGTTTCCATCAGTTGTCTAAGAATTGGACTAATCAAAATCTTATGTAAGGGAATGAAGTGACTTACTGCTCATTCCAAATTAATTTCATTCTATACAGAATAGGTTTTCAAAATTGAAATTGAAAAAATAATAATCTTTTAGTACATAATGTATTTATTAAAGAACAGGGGTCCGTTTCATCAAATGTCTTAAGTGCACTTAGCTAAGAGCGATTAAAATCACACTTACAACGGTTCTTATGTGCGTTTCATAAAACAATCACAACTGCTTATGACGATCATAAATTAGGAGAGAAATCAAAATGCTCACAACTATCTCATATTTACCAAAATGGCCGGCATAACGTAAACTTTACCTCATTGTACCAGAATTTAGGCATATCCTAATGGTCCTTTTACATAGTTTTAACCTTAATGCAAAAAATATTTGTCATTTGATGCATTATATTTACGGGTTATCATAAAAATAAGGCATAAAAAGGAACAAAAATCATAGAAAAAATTTGGTTACATAATGATTTTCCATGTACATGTGCGAATCGAATAATCCATTCTAGATCATCTATAAACAGTATATATATCTCGTTCTGAATGAAATAAAATCTTTCAAAATCTTAGAAAAATGGCCGCCATTTTGTGACGTTATCGCACTTAAGAGAGCCTCGGACCTCTCATTTAGTTAAGAGCGTTTTTCGCTCGTAACTTCTTAGAGCGAAAATTGATGAAACGCGCCTGAGAGAGAAAATCTGACTTAAGAGCGAATTCGCACTTAAGATCGTTAATGAAACGGGCCCCTTGTTGCTTAATTTAGATATTTCTTCCTTTACCACAAAGAATTTAAAAGTTGTCTATGGAAGACCATTAATATCTGGTATGTTTTGTTAAAGGGTGAAAATGTGTAGTTTGAAAGCTACTTATATGTTTAAGTTAATCAGCATGATTGCTCTTTTTTACTTTTTACCTTCTCTCATTTATTTATTTGTTGTTTGTTGTATTCATTATTCATACCATATAATGCTGACTTGACCGCTTAATATTCATGAAAAAAAATGTATCAAAGTTGTGATGAGTTGCTTAATATTTTGTGAAACATTATTGCAGCAAATCAATCATATATATTCAATAAAATTCATCACTTTAATATAAATGTTATTTAGTCTCAGAGTATTTTAATCTTATAGTTCTGCAAAGTTTTATGTTTGAAAGTGTTAAATTGTCGAATGCAAGGATATTGTTTTCACAATTAATTTATTTAGAGCATGATTGTGTTGTATGTTATAATGTTTATATAAATATATAAATATTGAATGAATTCATCAAATCAGTGATTGTTGCATAACTTAATTATAATGCATCTTTGCCAAGACCAATTCGCTCATTAGCAAACAAACTGTTCATAAATTTTGTAACAAATTGAAAATTCTCTCATAATATACCGCTCCTCCAAATGTTTGCCATTCTCAGCTGTAATAGTCTTATGACACAATTCTAAAGCGAATGCTAAGAAAATTTATATCCAAGAAAACTCAAAATGATGATTATATCATAGTTAACATACGTGTCAAATGTTTTTGTAAAAGGAAATGTTCCCATTCTTACTTTGCAAGGTGTTTTCATGTTTTTCTTTATCAACTGCCAATATCTAATGGCACCATAGAGTTTGTATTCTTGCAAATATAATTGGTGTTTGGCCCATATTCTTCTATAACATATTTTCAAAATATGTTTGTTCTTTTTTCCCATTTTATTATATAAGCAGTTTTTACTGGTGGTTTAGAAATTATCTATTTCAATTTTGTTCAATGTTCAAATTTAATATTTGTTTGATGTTCTTTAGTTTGTTAATTATTAAAATATTGTGTCCATATTTGTGTTGAATTGTCCATTACTTGAAAAACGTTGTCTTTTAAGGAATATTTTTGTCCTCAGTCCAACCTAAATGCCTCTTTTTCTTTATTGCACTATGTTTACCTCTATATTTCAGTTGTAAAATGTGATAATAGTACTTTGAAATGCATGATGAAAGAGCCTTTTCCAGATACCTTATTATAAGTGTCTTTCATTGCAAGATTCACTACGAAGTCATTCAAGTTGAATATCTGTCATCATTTCTTTGATGTGTAATTCTTATTTTCTAGTTTGTAACCTGCCTGTAAGTGCAGGTCTTAATGTCTTAACTGTTTGACATTTCTTTACATAATATGAAAGATTATTTAGTCAGATGCTTTCTTAGTACAGGATGAAGGTTGTTCTACTGGAGGTCTGTGAATAACTTGTGTCTGTATTAAGTCTGAATGTATCAGAATTCTTGTTATATGTAACTATAGATCTCTGAAGTCATTTTGTCCGTAGAAGATATTTTAGGTTTAAAAGTTAAAAATCTCTCATTGTAAGTAAACCTTTTAGGTTGTTTGCAATTTTTTTAATATTTCTTTACAGTCTTGAGATGATAAAAAAAAATGTTTGTGGAAATTAGATTTTATTTGGTCTTGTTAAGATAGTGAAAACCCTGTACATCTCACTTCAGTGCCCCCTTACAACCACCTTTAAGGCACATGTTTCTTTCACTTGTTTCTTCACTTGTATATCTGTTCTATTTATCATTTTCATGCAAAATTATCAAGTGACATTATCATTTTACTTCATTTTATTTTGAAAGCAGAGGTGTTGTGCAAAAACTACTGTTAGTTCTTTATTTCTATGCGAGACTAGCAATTATAATGCCTAAAGACATTGTAACTAAAGACATTGTAATGTCATTGTAGAATTTTGATTATAAAATGACAATATGTTTGATAGGCTGGACATTTTTGATGCAAAATTGTTGTTATTTCATGTATATTTTAAACTGTTTTTATTTACATTATTGCAATTAAAGTCAAAATAATCAAATTGTCTATTTAAGTTGTTTTTTTCCACTCCTTAAGTTTCAGTTCTAATATTTACTACTACATGAGATATATCCTTTACAAATACCACTTAGTATAGATGGGTCCTTAGTTTGAAACGCTGCCTTGAAAAACACTCTCTCCTTAGTTTGATGAATAAATTGTGACATGATTTAATTGTCTCCCAACAATGGTCTGTTATGTACGTGGAAACAGTCGGGGAAGTAGTATATTGCAGCACTCGTGAGGAAGTACAGATATGCATTGTAGAAGCAGTTGAAGTACACTAACAACAAGATGGCTGAAAATGCAGTGGTCTAGACAAGCAGGGTTGAAATTTAATTTGTACTTATTGATTCAGTGTTTTATGAATATTGCCTTGTGAATATTTATTTAAATTATGTCAATAATACAAATGTTTGTACCAACAAAGATTCTTAAACATCCTTACAAGTACCATACCTTTTGACATAGAAATGGCTTTTCCAGTAGCAGTCCAAAACTCCTATACCAATTTAACCAAAATGTTGTCAAAGAACATAAAAATTACCATTTCATGTCTGATATAGCCCTGCCCTGTTATCAAATTCATCGAGATACGCTGTGATCAAGTGGTTAGAGTTGGGGAATTGTGACAGGATGACCTTGGTTTATTTCCCAATTAGAACCAAAACATATCATAACTGGGTGTCCTAAGGCAAGACACATTGTAATAGTCTTGTTGTAGTTCATAACCCAGGAAGAACAAATTCAAAAATAGTATTCAACACCTAACTAATCTATGTGGATGCGAGGCGGAAAACTCGCCATCACCACGGAGGGAGTCCAAATACACAAAAGACATACAGGGTTTGCAAAATCAAATGTCCCTATTGCCCCTGTTGTTTAAAAGCCTTAACAGACAAGTAATGTCTGAAGTTTACCATATAACCATTATACTGACAAGGGCAGAAAGGGTTTGACATTTACAGACAAGTAAATCTAATTTAGATTATGCCACTCCTACTATAAATGTTTGATGTAAAGATAATAGCTATCGAAATTAAATATCTGAACAATAGATGTGTTATCATAACAACCATGAGCAAAACATATGCACCAGAGGAAAGTTGAAATACAACTGAGTAACTATTGAAACGACGTTAAACCCTATCATAAAAAAAAAGGATCAAGGCAAGAACATGGCATCTGAATAATGTAATACACATGCAAGCCACTAGGATGTTAGCAACAGTCAAACTTGAAGTGACTAAACTAGAATTGTTGGCCTACAAACTGATTGTTGAATATTAATACCACTTGAAGGAAATAAAAAAGGTCAATAACAAAACATATGATAAATCATTTAATTCATTCTTTTAAAGTGTATAAAAAAATACAAACAAAATCATTTTAATGGACGGCATTATTTGAACACTTGTCAAAATCAAATCTCCTGTCTTGAATGTTGCATTACACATAAAACCTAATCATATGTAGATGTCAGCTTAAAAATAAGTCACTCTCCTTAACCAATAACCAAACAATAACAACATTTGACCACTGTGTTGCAGAAGACTATAGAAAACATTGTGGGAAAAGGAGAAATTGCTCTTAACAAGCAATATCCCCTTTTTCTCACAATGTTTTCTGCTCTATCTGAAGAATATTTTTCAATTTCATCACATTTTGAAATGTCGTCTGCAAACACTTTCAATTTGGAACAGTCAAAAACTGGTGTTTCGGAAAGATTTAAGTCTTACAATTCATTAGAAAAAAGTAAAGACATATATAGGTACATTGGATAGAGGGTTCAATGCATGACTATATCAACTCCTTTAAAAAAGTGTTGAACTTGCAATAGCCTTGTATTGATCCCTCTAAATATGAATATGTATATTTTGTGATCTTTTTTCATGGAACTAGGGAGATTTCAGGAAATTTGTTAACTTTAATATAGAAGTACAATATAAACATTCATAATTTGTATTGATATGTCCAATGATAAAACAAATACAGTCAATCATATTAAAGGCTGAATGCAATATCATGGAAAATCATGCATGTTTGCATTGAGCCCTAAATATGGTTGTGATAAATTAATAAATAACACATAATAAGACAAAAAAGGCCCCAGAAGATATACCTTGTAGACGACCAAGTTTCCGCCTAGACCATCAAGTAATGAGGTCATTGAAACTTCAATTAATTTCTCTTTTGCAGATTACTAAATATCAATGCAAGCCTCTATAGATTCTCATTTTCAAACAACTGATACTTATGAAAGAGTTATCCATCATGCATAATTTTTACTTTAGTCAGTAGTGCAATGTTTGCCACTTTAAAATTGTAATGACTTGTGCTTATTGCTTTAACAATTCACAGTTCTGCAATTGAATGACCAGTATAGAATCATAACAGCTATCAAATTGGAATGTAAACATATAGTTCCATGTTAACTCAACCTTGCTTTATATCTACTCGTTTTCTGACACACTCATAATAGGATGTTTATTTTATACTAGTAAACTAAGAGTGAAGATCCTCAGAATTCTTCTTCCCTCTTTCATCACATTCTTTTTAAAATATGAAAGAAATACTTTAACTCATCTGCAGTTTATACAAATAAATGTTTGTACTAAATTTTTGTAGCATTTTGAGCATTTCAAATCTCATCTCAAACCAAACTTAAAAATATATTTTTTGGAAATTATAGAAAAAAAAAGGGTAATTTCTCAAAAGAGTAATTCTATCTTTTTTCTATATCAACTTTAAGGCATCTGCAGCCCAATTACTAACTTTAGAGATTGCTTGAAGGAATAAATCCAGAGAACAGATGTTTCCACACCTAACAGAGTAAATGGTTGACCAACCAACTAGCTCTCTTGTTTATGTCTACAGAATGGACAATGGCCTTTCTGTAGGTATTGTAACTCAAAGTCATCTGTGTGGAACAGCTGAAATAGAAAATATGAACTGAGAATGAATTGAAATAGTCAAATAGCGTTAACTTTTTAAATAGGTTTTATATGTTCCCTAGTATAAATAACTTTAAAATAAGTTTAAAGGATTTTTCTTATGGTGTTTGCCGTATCAACAATCTTATAGTTATGTAACGGCTTTCTTGGATCCACCAGTACTAGACTAGGAAAGCAATTTTAGAAGGCAGCATATAAAAACAATATCTTGAAAAAACTTGCCCATCGTTTTTTTGTCACAATGATCATGATTGATTGAGATCCTCAAAGCATTCCTTCTTTGATATTGATGGTGATTTTCAAACATCTACTAAATCATTATGCATACCTTTTGTCACAGTAAACAGTTCTAAAATAATTCTAACATATTGAACATATATATGCATTCTTTAAAGACTATGTGTATACTAAAATCATGTAGGAAAAGAGAACTTAATAATCAACAGAATGCAATTTTAACATTAACATATTGGAAAATGTTTAGAAGCAAAATAAATAATGTCACATTGACTTCTTTTAACAATGGAATGAATATTGATTCAACTGGGTCTAAAACTTGGGACCCCTGTCCTTTACACATGGACACACTATCACAGGGTTTTTCCATGTTTCCTTGATTTAAGCTCATTTGGGAGACTTTCAAACCCTTAAAAATGGAATTGTGAATGGAAACTTATGATATTCAGGGATCATATCCATGGAATGGGGGATCATGTAAAACCCCAACTATTGACTGAACTTTTGAGACTGAGTGATTTGTAAGGAAAGTATTCTTATCGGGAACTCATGGGAAATCAGAGAACTTTGATCCTTACCTTCTGACAGCTTGGACACATGGTGATGGTGACGTCCGGTAGAAGGGATCGGAAGTACTGATAACGGAGGGGTTTTCCCCACTTACGGATATAAACATCCGCACGGGACAAGGTCTTCAACACCTTCCTGTTTACCACAACAGGCTGGAAATCAGTTTCTCCTTGCTGAAAACGAAATTAATTTGATGATGTTTAATGTTACTTTCAATAGATTTTCTGTAAAATATTGCGGCCAGAGTGCTACTAAATGAACCCTACTGTTTCATCTTTAGTAATACATTTCCATTCTTAAGATAGATATTCTTATGTAGCTAACTTTTATTTTGTCATTGTATTTTAAAGTCAATAAAAAAAATGTTTACTCAATACTGCACAATACTTGTATGGCAAGGCTTTGCAGTTATGTTGCAGAGGTCTGTACAACTATTGATGCCTATCATTGTTCCTCAATTGTTGTGCACAATATTTCTTCAACGTCAATGACTGCTTTGTCAAATGAATAGTTTGTCACACGTAATTAAATGATGAAAAAGAATAATTGCCAAATCAGGCTTCTAAGATATGAAAAGAGAATAACCTCTTTTAGCAATCATTAAATAATGTAGTTCATGGTTAAGTACCATTTTATGTACTTACATCAAAGGTCATGAGTTTTGCAGAGAATGGATCTTCCTCTTCCTCCTCTTCTGGTTCATCCCCAAGTCGGAGAGACTGTGCATCTTTACAATAGAGTCAAGGAAACAATGTAATCACTTAATTCTTTCCATAATGCACATCATGTGAAGCACATGAACATGCTTTTACCCATACATGGAACATTTTGTATTGCAATGGCAGATAACGAATCCTTTATGTAAAAGGTTTAAAGCAATTTACTTACTGGGGAAGTGTTAAACATAATACTCTAGTAGAATAATTACTTAATAAATGCCAATTTTAGGCTCTTTGCAAAGTAACACATTTCTAACCAATCCAAATCAATAATAATATGGGCCACATCACGGGAAAAGGGGCACTCGGACATAGCAAACAGTGTAGCCCCAGACCAGCTGCCACATCGCTGACGTGGCAGCTGGTCTGGGGTTACACTGTTTGCCACCTTAGAGGACATCAAGTTCTACCTTTAAATAAATACAAATGATAACTTGTGACTAGATGCTGGAATAATAGCGCTAAGAAAGAGCTGAGTCAGCGGTTTTTATTTATGTCCGAGTGCCCTTTTTCGCGTGACGCGGCCCATATGGAGAAATCAATAGCAAACCCACAGAGTACTTCTTTCTTTTCCAATAACCAGTTCATACCCTATCACTGAGATTATCAAATTTAACTAAAGGGTTCATGTAAAAGCAGTTGACTGTTTGGTTAGTATTTAAAATATATAAAGTCAATCTTGTTTTAACTCATTACCTTTTCCCACAATGTTTTCTGCCCTATCAGAAGATTATTTTTCAATTTCATCACATTTTGAAATGTTGTCTGCACACTCTTTCAATTTTGGATAGTCAAAAATTCTGCGATTGAGAAAGGGTTAAGTAACCACATTTAAACAGTGCTTGAAAAGTTAATCAGGCCAAAATTATCTTAAAACAGAAAAGAGCTTTTTGAATAACTGATGTCAGTATTAAGCCCTTAGTTGTCTCATACACCACAATTCTGTTTCCTTTTACTGTGGTCGCTTAAAACACAATCAAATGTAGACATCAAAATACAATAGATAGCCTTGTATTCAACCCCTTATCCCTTTACTAAACAATAACAACATTTGACCAGTTTGTTGCAGAGGACTCTGGAAAACATTGTGGGAAAAGGGAGAAATTGCTCTTAACAAGCAATGTCTCCTTTTCCCACAATGTTTTATACGCTAAGAGAAGATTGTTTTTCAATTTCCTCACATTTTGAAATGTCGTCTGCAAAATTTGGAGTTTGGTAAAGGGTTAATACAAAATACCAGTCATTGAGAAGTCCTTACTAAGCTATTAGTTGCACATACACAACAATTCTCTTTCCTTTTACAACGGTCACTTAAAACACAATCAAATGTAGACATCAAAATACAATAGATAGCCTTGTATTCAACCCCTAATCTTGACACCCTTCATTCCTATGAGTTATGTAACCATGGTAATTCAAGTAAAGGATACTGCCCATTCTGGACTCCTGCCATTTCTTATCTTCATTCTTCTGTTTAGGAATGGAGAGGTCTAATATTTGAATGGCTTCAGCATCTGAGATTCCGTCTTCTATCACAAACTCCACCAAAGGCAGTACCTCTAGCAAATGGAAAAGAATACATGTTAAGTTTTATAAGAGTAAAAATATCAAAAGTATTTATTATGAGATTACCTTATCATATGGGATTTTATTTGATAAATTGATACTTACTCAAAGAGAGAATTGTTTGAAATAAGACCATTCTATTTCTCCAATAGTTATTGTCAGTCCAATTGTACAGTAAATCAATAGTCCTTTTTAAAAAGAGCAGGTAAAGGTGATAACAGAAAAATCGTAACAAAACAACAAATTATTTGTAAACTTGATACTAACTTAAAGAGGGAGTTGTTTGAAATGCACCCATTCTAGTTCTCAAATAATTCAATATAGTGTTGTTGTTTTTTTCTTCAGCAGAGTAGCAAAAGTTGGTTATAGACTCAACAGTGATAAAACAACAAGGGTTGAAAACAACAAGTTTGCCCTCATGGAAATGTTTCTTCCCAGTTACAATCGAGTCACATTTCTTTATAACCTCCCAATGTCTGATGATTCTTCTACTTTATAAGGTGCAACTACATTTCATTATTTGCCAAGTTGTCTGATAAAAGTTATTCATGAGAAGAATCCATTTGCTTATGTAATTTGTAGTTATCCAAATGTATTCCAATGATTATACAGGTGTCAAATGTCAAGCCCATATGCATGAATCCAAGTATTTTCCTATCTGTTAGATGAGAAGCATTAAAAGGCATTAGCTTCTTTCTTTTCTGAACTAAGCCTAAAGTGACTGGCACATAATATAATAACAAATTGTATATTTCAACCACAAAGAACGAGTATGACGTTGACTTACCAAAGGAGACAAAGGAATGAACAAAGGGCTGTCTACAGTTGATACATAAGCTTCCACCATTGTTTAACAAGGGGTTTGTAGTTGAACATCTATAACACATAGGCAGTAAGTCCTGGAATATATACAAACATCAGCCATTAAATATTGTATTCCATCTTCAAACCTTTGCACTTGTGACAAATGAAAAATTGCAATGATTCATGTATCAGAGAACAACAACAAACAATTCCTCCTTAGGTTACAAAAGGTCCTATTAAATGCAGCAGAAAAATACCCTTTTTTAAGTTACATATCAAATTCGGTTCTAATAGGTTTTTGTGACTGGTCTAAATTGAAAGAAATAGTAGACTACAGTTAGAAAGTTTTGAACTAAGTTTCCTTTCTGATAGGGGTAGGGTAGGAAATATTGTGTTTAATGCCACAATTGTTACTTCAGTAGTTTTGTACAGGATCATTTATACCACATATAAAGGAAGAATTCATGCTATTTTTAATAGATTTTCAGTTACACACCAGCCTTCAATAGTTATAATGAGTTCTAAGCTTTTTTAACCTGGAAGAGACATCTTTAGATAAAATACTTACACCTTTACCAATTGGGCCATTGTCCTTGTGGCATTGGTATGACCCAGATAACGTTAGCTCCTTGCTTAATTGAGTTGGAATTCAAATAGTGTAAAAGGAAAAAGATTTTTAAGTATATTTACCTCCCCATCAAGGAAAGCTTTCGATCTGATGGTAATACTGCCAAGGTCTACTGCCTCCTGGAATCTTGATGGCACCCTTAGGGTCTGTAGCTTCTCGTAGGCGTATCGGGAAAGTTTATACGCCCCAAGGTTCTTACTCTGCTTTGCTAGAGCATAGAGTGTACCACTGCATAATGTTAAGGAGAATAAATAGTCTGGTCAACATTTGATTATGATTGAAGATAGTAACATATATAATAATAATAAATGAGCTCAACATGTGGAGCTTGAACAGAAAAAAAAGACAGAAGAAAAAGATCTAAATATAGAACAATTTAGAAAGCGAATGTTTCATAAGTATTTGCTGTTAAAACTGTGAAGACAGAAATCAGACAATTAACTAGAAACTCTAATCTTTTAATCTATTCAAGACATCTGCAGTAGAATGTTCAAGAAACAAATAGAATCTTTCAAATATCACAGATGTCAACTTTTATATTTTATAGTAGTTGTCTAAAGTTGCTTTCACTTCAGACTTGTAAAGATATTCCATATCAGGGCATGGGTATACAATTCCTTTACAGATAATTCTAGTGATGATAAAAGGATACACTTTAGAGATACCGTGAGGTATGTCTGTGTTCATCTGGTGCAGCAAGTATCGAGCTATGTTGAACAAGGCTTCTGGTAGATGAGAGGTGAAAGGCTCATCCTGAAACAAGTACAAACAGCAGCTTTGTCTGAATGTCCTTCAACATGTACTTTGAAGGTAAAATACACTCAATCTTACAAGAAAAATGTAACAGGAAATCATTTTGACAAAAAGAGACATTGCTTGTGACAAGCAGCATTACCTTACTTTGCAAAATTGCCTCAGCAAACATAATGAGACCAATATGGTTGCCAATACATTCAAAGTATGATAGTGTCCCCTTTTACAAATACTATGTTTGAAGGTGACAAAATTCATTCTAATTTACAGTAAAATCTTTGAATACAAATGATATCTTTTATGTGTTACAAAAAGAAAGACAAAAGAAATTTCTGTTGGTTTTTATTTTCATGCACTCTTGACAATTAAGCCAGAATTTCATAATCATGGGAAGTTGACAATTATACCAAGAAACAGTTAAAATTACTTACAGTATATCTCTGTATGGAATGATATGCATAATACATATCAGCCTTCCTCTGAAAGTCAAAGAACTTGGGCAACATTTCATCTTCTTTCTCGGGCTCATCTGAAATAAATTCATAGCATAAGATTGTGATGAAAATGTCTAAATGAGAGGAATATTTCTAGTTATTCTCTGAACTCTTTATTATTGATAACAATTGTCTTGACCCCTAGATCACTGTCTTCTGCTTCCGGTACTTCAAAAGAAGTCAACATGACGATAGTCATTAAGAAACAATATAGCCATTACACATCCCTCACCATATGATTAACCATAAGTAAATTAAAATTGGAATTTTCAATTGCCAAGTAGCTCTTCCTTATTTGTTTTACAACTAAAGATCCAGATAGGGGTGTATCAAAGGCTTTTTACATGAAGTATTTCAAAATATAAACAACAAATCCCAAAACAACACCAGGCCTGGCCATACTCAACACTATTAAATGACTTTCCTCCATGTCAATCTATGCAACAGGGATAGGATTGCCACTTGGAGGTCAGTTCCAGGACCAAAAGGGTAAATTATTAATTAGGATCTTGAAAATACCATAATAAAAGAAGAAAGTTTATTAAAAACAGCATAAAACCAAAGGCAAACAAAATCCAGGACCTACCCCTTGCTATATCCAGACACTGAATGGAGAGTTTCCAGTAGTAGTAGCCTGCATCATTAAACCGACTCTCTATCACAGCATTATAGGTCAGCTGCTCCAACACCTTCACAGCTTCAGCCTGTAGACCAGCCTTGTGGAACGCTGTATATAGGTACAAATAACACCTTTAGCTAGGAAAAGGAAGATCTCTAATATTTAAAACAAAATTTTATGTTCCAAGTAATCAAAATTATGGTTGTTGCCAATAGAACCATTTGCAAAGAAGAATCATTAGTGACAAACTGTCAAGAACAAACATTTCTCTTCTTAAAAGGTTCCACATTGAATGTCAAATCATTAATAACGCATTTGGAACCATACTTCTGTAGTCTACAAAAACTGCCCATACAATATTTTCATTTATCAAACAATAATTTTAAAGCATCCTAAAGAAAGAGTGGTAACTCAAATCTGCACCTGAAAATGCGTTCAAGCAATTATAAATGAAGCAATGGATTTTATAAGTCACCTTGTTGTGCTTCCTCGAATCTGTCATTCTCAGCCAACCACTGAGCGTATGGTACATAGACATCTTCTTTGTATTCAGAGTGCTTCTCCACTAGAGTGAAAGCCTGTGGGAAAAAAAAACAATTTAAAGTTATTGAATAAATACATCTACAATTTCTAAGCTAAAACTGGTTATCGTTTTTAGTATGAATCATATACAGTTGCCTGCCTTATTGAACACCTTTTTAATCTTATATTCTCTACTGATTTGTAACTTAACAATGTCAAATAAATTAAATGCTTTTGGAAGAGCTTTACATAACAAGAGCTGTCCGTAAGACAGCATGCTCGACTATACCTGCAATGTCGCCGACACCCGGGTGAGTAGTATAGCTCTCCTTATTCTCTCCTCTCCTTCTTTCTAACAACTGATAGCAAAAAAGCAACTTTGGAATGGCACATCAGATGAGCATTTAAAAGCCCTTTCAGTAGTCTACTTAAAAAATAATTGCAATTAAGTGCCATTTCATTCCCTAGCCTAGTGTTTCCTTCAATTACAATGTCTTAAGATGCAAACAAATCAGTCAAAGCATCTTTAATAAAGGAATTGATTGTTTTGTGTCATTGTTCTACTTTATTTGATTCATCACAAAAAGATTCTCCTTTAGTTACAAAGACCTCAAATATCATGCAATGGGTTCAGTGCCAGACTATAGCAAGTCCTCTTTACTTTCTTTTTGTCTTGCAATGACCCCTTAATCAGCTGTTCAGGTATTTGAAGTAATTTGTCATAGAGAAATACTTTGTTAATGTTTGGAAAACATTGTGGGAAAAGGAGAAATTGCTCATGACAAGCAATTTCTCCTTTACCCACACTGTTTTCTGCCCTATCAGAAGATAATTTTCCAATTTCATCACATTTTCAAATGTCGTCTGCAAGCTCTTTCAATTTGAGACAGTCGAACATTTGGTGTTTAGTAAAGGGTTAAACAGTTACTTACATCCTCCCAGTGTTTGGCCTCCACATGTAACAGTATGAGAGATTTATGATCGCCCATCTTACTGTACACCTCGGCCGCGTACCCATACTGTTCCATCTTGGAGAGATGATGTGCGCATCGTGATAGAGCCTCCCTGTCTGCCTTATCCAGCTTTCGCGCAAGGTCCATCAACCTAATTAATACAATATTGAGATAGTACATGTGCAAAGGTTATGCTACAATTGAAAGTTACTTGCTCACATATGGAAGAGGTGTATTTTGTGCAAGCATCATCAACCTAATTCATACAAAAGTGAGATAGAACATGTGCAAAGGTCATGCTACATTTGAAAGGTATACTTGCTCAAGAAGATTGCAGAGGTATTGGAAAATCTTTCCAACAACTCTTTAAGCATTGTGAGCAATTATACTGCATAACTTTTGCACATGATCTACCTTAACCCAATATAGACTATGTGTCTAACAGTCTGTGTCATACCAGTCTATTAACTTATGACATTTCATTTAGACATATTTGTTTTAAGCCTCATTTGAAGTTATTGTGATAACAAGATATTAGTTGCACATAGTAAATATCTTACTGTCTTTGCTTTAGCTTTTAATAAAAATGTATATTCAATAACAATTTTGTTTCAGAGTCATTAGTCACTTTGACTCAGAAAATCAATTATCAAGTTATTATTGTTATCTTTACAATATCAAAGATTTTTCCTAAAAAGAAATGACTTCATATTTGCATAAAAATAAAGGGAAATCCTGTAACACATTTTCTTGGCTCAACACTTTCCTGCAGGTATTCAAAAAGTCAAATTCACATCTGTCTTAATGAAGATATGATCAAAAGATAGGAAGCTAAACTACTTACATATCAGCCCAGCCATGTTCCCCAATAATCTCGATAGCTTTGAGATTCTCTCCAGCACTGATGTACATTTCAGCTGCTGCTTTTGGTTCATTACTACTTTTGGCCCAGTCTGCTTGTTTGGTAATTAACATCTTTTTATCAATTGGGTCTCCCGATCCTATAAACTCCTGTGGATAAATAAGAAATAAATGAGAAACAAGCATACAGGTTGCTCTCTATGATTGTACCAATGCAATAGAATTGAAAAAAAACTTGAAACAAATCTTAGTCATTTGAAACTGAGAGACATGTTTTGAGATAATAATTATTTTTCTTGAACAATTTTTGATGATATTTCTCATGTTTGTTTAAGTATTTTTACATTGGGATACATTTACAAATCAATGATATTAGAGAAATCAATAGGAAGTGTATAAGTTCAGATGGTTTAAAAAAATCAATTGGTTAAGCACCTCAGAACAATCTTATCAAACTGTATTAGATGACAGGAAGCATTCGGACCATTTGATGGACTCATTTACTCTTACAAATGAATTTCTATAACAAGAACCAATCTACCCATTTATAGCATTGATTACTTTCCTACACATACTTAAAATCCGTGTTTCCATGCTACAAACTGCTTATTATTCTGGTGTAAAAACAACTTAATCCATATAATAAATGAAGAATAAAAACAACTGATGGAGTTTTTTCAATGAGCTAAAAGTATTCACTGATCAAGAGCACCACATATGAATCTTAAAACAAGGCAAATTCACTACAAATACTCAATTTTCTTGTACTAGGGGTTATAACTGTCTTACCTTTGCTTGGTCAAACATTCTCAGATCTGTATACATGTTCATGGCTTTGTGCTCTTGTCCAGATTTTTTGTGGAGTTTTGCGGCCTCATGGAACTTTCCTTGGTAGGAGTAAACATCTCCTAGGAACACCATATTGTCGTTTTCACCTCGCTTTTTACGCTCCTAAGATAAAAATGAATAAAGTCTGTCCATAAAACATTCATGGATCCATCCTGAATAGAAACAATTTGATAACATGCAGTTTCAAGGAAAGATGACAAAATAATTTACTGCTTGAATGTGCATCTTCACCTTTCTATCCAATTATCCAGAGATCTATGTTGAAACCAAGAATTGCTTGGCAAAGAGTCATTTTCATCATATAATACTATGTATCACTTCAATTTTTGAATTCTCAAAAGATGGATCTCTTCAACTATTAAGCATCTATTAAGCATAGCCCGGCCCCACTTCCATAAACTCCATTTACAGGGATAAGACCCAAACCTCAATTTGGCATTTCTTTATGATAATGGCAAAAAGTCATTGTGCCAAACAGGAGAGTTGCTTATCTCAAAACAATTCCATCTCTAGCTCCAGATGGAATAAAATAAAAAATGATAAAAAAGATGTTGAAGAGCATGAAATCTCAGACATGTGAACTGCATGTAACAGCACATCAGACAGGTTTCCAATCATATACCTTTCTCTGTTGTTGATCCAACAGATAAATTTCACAAATCTTTGAAAGGTTATGGCATTGATCTACTGAGAAGAGACTGTTTCAAGTCCTTTACAGTTATGAACAATTTACACAAGTGCTTATAACTTATTCGCTATGTGAATGACTCACACAGTCTTGCACTGTACCCTCACGTACCTCTATGTTGTGAATAAGCTCCAGATATCTCAGATCTCTAATTCGGATGAAGGCCTTCTTGGCTATGTTAAAGTCTAGACCCTCAAGTGCTTCATGAGCCAAGGTCTCCCAATCTCCATCCGTCACTCCTAGACATGCCACTTTGTATGCATCCCTGTTAAAAGTAAAATTTGATAGGAATGAAACAATAAAACATCAATAAAATACTGAAGGATATATTGTTTGCTGATTATCAAAAAGTGAAATTGTATATTATCCTAAATACCAAATTACAATTTGTATATTGAACTTATCAGAAATTGTTGTGCAATACATACAAGGTATGCTCAGAGGTTCAAAAATCATACAATTCTATCTGCTTACTTTATCTTTTTAATTTTCTTATTTCTACACTAAACACTTCATTACAGGTTCTTGAAAGACCTGTTTCAAGATGATTCTAATCTTTTAACAAGGTTCTATTTGTACTTCTGAGTACTACAAAGATTTCCCTTTCCAAGAAAAAAAAAGATTTGTAAAGGAGTGACTTATATAACTGGGAGAAGCTTTTGATGTCTGATCATGTAGCCATACACGATGAGTCTTTAAATACGCAGGATCTGCATGTATGGAAAGGGAAAATATATGTTGGCTGAGAGACCTCAGCCTTGTCACAAGTTTTAAGTTATAGCATTCATACCCAAAACTGGTAAAGACAATGTAGATATTGATGATAAAGCCAGATGATGATAATGGAATAATTTTAAAGAGTTTATAACAATGATGCAATATGCTGTTTACTTACTTGAAGAGTTTTTTCTCCAGATACTGGTACATGGGCGCTGATTGAGGAACATCCACAGAAGACATGGAGTAGACATGTAGACAGAAAATCTTGGATCCGCTGAATCCCACAACAAAACCCTGAAATGATTGAATCAAATGTGCATAAGTTCATGCATCAACAACAAATATTTCCAAAACACATTTATGTTCATCAGCTCCTACTGAGAATTTGTGGCTATTCCAAACTGAAAGCAACAGCTAATTTCAATAATCAGCAGGAAAAAGATAAATTCTCAGTGTGACAATGGGTAAAAACATTTCTGCAATAGGACAAATTGCTTGTCACATATAATTTATATTGTCACAAGCAATTTCTTTGTCAGAGTAATTTCTAAAGTTTTTACAAAAGACGCTTCAAAGAGCAGTATCATAGAATAAGGGGTTAAACTGGTAAACCTCTAAAACATATAGTTGTCATGACATTATTATCAAAATATAGACTTATTAAGAGTTAAAAGTAAATCATTCCAATGTAAAAAGGACCACTATGAGATAACAATAGCAAAACAGATTTTGAAGCCAAATGATACAAGAGGTTAGCATTAATGTAATGGATTACAATGTGCATTTGGAAACATACTTACAAATTTTATAATTGTTCAAAGCACTTCTATTTATAATATGTTAAGGTTATACCCTAAACAATTATAAGGGGAAAGCTCAAAGTAATAAAATTGGAACAATACTGATATTGTGATAAACTCATATAAATGAAGAAAGCCTTGGAAAGAAGGATGTATTTTACCTGCAGTTTTTGTTGATGAACTGGGAAGTTACTAGCTTTGATGTTAAGAAGTCCATTACCGGAGAAACACAACATGTCTTCATAGTGGGTGTTCCATGCTACACTGTTTGCATTTGGTTCCTGGAGAAATAGAAAGACAGGAATTAATGAATATGATGGCATTTACCATGAACCTTTTGATTATTAAATCCTTTGCTTATAATTGCTAGCTTCATTTTCTTAAATTGCGTCTTTGAACTGATTTTGACTTAATAAGGTCAAATTTAAGCTGGCTGTTAGTTAAATGAGAACATTCCAATTTTTCCATATATGATTGGTACCGTAAAACGAACCAGGTCCCATTCAAATTAAATGACCATTTCTCTCAATTTTCTTATGAGAAATTCCCAACTGACTTGACAAACTTTTCTTTGACTATCATTTATTGGACAACAAAATAATTAATATTTGAAATGCAGAAACAGCGAATACTTTATTTGTAATAACCTATATTTCAATGAAATTGCTGTATGCAGTTAATTTTGCTCTGTCCCTTCACTGGCTGTATATCAGAGGCCTTATTGTATAAGAAAAATATGACCTTACCAACATGTTCCCATTTTAAAACAATTATATCAAAAGGTGTTTGTAAAGTCTGTGAAAATTTAGGTAGAGGTTTTCTCAATTCATACCTGGAACAAAAGTTCCTTTGTATTCACATCATACACAAGGCATGTGTTGTTTTCATCCACCACAGCTAACTTGGTACGACTAGCACTCATGTCCAGGCACCTCACAGACGTGTTCTGCTTCAGTAAAACTATCGGGAACGGATTGTCCACAAACAGCTTCAATATCTGCAAACAGGTAAAAGGAAACAACTGTTATTCAGAGGTCTGTCCATGTTAACCCATTTACTAAACGCCAAATTTTCGAATGTCGAAATTGCTTGTAAAGAACAATTTCTATTTTCACACAATGTTTTCCAGATCATTTGCAACAGTGGCAAAATGTCGTTATTATTTGGTGATGGATTAAGAGGATTATCCCATAACACTTACATGCATCATATTAATGACATATCTTTTAAACATGTATCTATTGAAGAGTTCTTCATAAATGTGTAATAGAAATGATATAATTTATAATGATAATAAAACAATAATGATATAAACATGAGCTTGCTTTTGCAATAAACACTTATTCTCTACCTGCATCTGTGGGATAAATCATCCATTATTCATCACATAAGGCACTCAAACTTAAAACCATCTGGCAAATCCATGTGGATATTCAACACATGAGCTAGAGCTCAACAAGATTTTATAAATGGGCAGTCTGACAGGAGTAAAACAATAAGTCTCTCCAACGCTATGATGGGAGATACATTAATAATGCTTATTTATGTCAGACACAAAACTTAAGATTCATGCGGATATGGAGGATAGTGGTCCAGGGGTTGAGCTTCTGCCTACTGAAACAAGGAATGTGGGTTCAAATCCTGTGAGTTGTGGGTTCTGCCTTGCAACCCTTTATTAATCCAAATTTGGTGAAAGTATTGCTTATGTATCCCGGAAGCATAACTAGTGTAAGTTATAAGTACTTATTTCACAATTGATGTAAAAAAACTATTTTTAATATAAAGATTCATGCATACCTGTCCATTTTTCAGACCTACAAGAAGGCCCTCTCTACCTGGGGGTCCCCCAATAACCTTGATGTACCTAATGAGGGACTCCATTACCCATTCTTTCTCCTTGATCCCCTGAAAGGAATAGCTCTGGAGTCGCTTGTCCTGTAAAACAAAGAATACACTGTATGTAACTGTCACACAATTCTCTTTTCAACTGGAAACATGCCATTTATAGCACACTGATATTCAAATTAAAAACCCTGCATATTATATGAACTTATATTTGCTACCTGAAAATAAAACTAAAGTTGTAAGATTGAATACAGTTATAAGGATTTTCGATTAAATTGCCTGTGTTTAAAAAGAGTTATGACTGAATTACATGTGAGGTAAAAGATGAATGAATGAGTTCTATTCAAAAGATACAAGCATGTGATTGGACTTAAAAGTTTAATCAATATCGCATTCATTGACTATGCTAAGATTGTGCAAATCCAGCAAACAATATTAGGCAAATTGCAAGTTCAAAGCAAGAATGTACTAAGTCCCATCAAGAAATTGATGGACTTACAATAGCAATACAATGTACCCACAAAATGTAAAATGGAAGCAAAAAGTAAAAACCTGGGTACAAGCATGGAAAAGGAATATTTAACAAACTATATATATGAATCATCCTTTACCTGACAGATGATGATGTTTTGTGAACACACAACTAGAAGATTACAATCAAACTTCTTGTTTATCTTATCTTTCACTCTGTAATGCATATCTGAGGCATCGTCCGAGTATAACTCATACACCACTATCTTGTCTGGAAGCTGAACCTGTAAATAATCATTATTTGGGGCTTAAAGACAGCTTTCTACTTTAGTTTCACTTTTTCTTTTTCATTTTACACTGCTTCAGCTGTATCAAAGATTTAAGAAGATGCCCGTTACAGAAGACAAACTTCAAAATTTTAAGCTATGTTGAATCATTGGAATTCTGTGTGTCAATTACTTATTTCCCTATCAAGAAAATCCAAAGCTATCAGTATTAGTTCATTCTAAATTGAACAAATAAATACTCCATAACAGTATAGCCAAAATGTCACAAGTGTTTACCAATTACCACATTATATCCTTCATTGTGTGCACAAATGTGAAGGATAAGGAGATCACATTATCTCTTTCCCAGATGACTGTTCTTGCATTTACCTATAACAAATTTACAGACGATTTGGAAACAACAAATGAAAGCATATCTGGAAGTTTTTTTCAAACTATGTTGGTTGAATATTAATGGTTGAACACCAAAGGAATAGAAACTACTCACTGCCAGCCTGTGTCGGTAAATGGCAATTTTCTTCACCAAATCTCTACATTTGATTCTGACTGTGAAAGAAAGGTAAATAGATATCAATATATGAGTAAAAAAATGAGTAAAGAGCATCTTTTCCTATTTTACTCCCCATTAACCAAAAAAGCATTTTGCCACATTGTACAATTAATATCAAGAGTAGTGTTATTTTAAACATCTTATTTAAAAACTTTGGTAAGTTCCAAATAACAATCCCCGCTATTCTTAGATTGAGTAAAGCAATTATGAAAAGTAATACATTATTGGAGTTGTTTCTTTGAAGCACCTCCAATGACATCTCATATGACAAGATTGTAATTTTGCTTAAATAAATATTCATGCATATTGGCAAGGCTTGAGCAAATATCTATAATATATCATTTGGTTGAACTATACCCAGATCCTATATTAATTCTTTTAGTGCACACTTGCACGCAATAAATCAATTTGGAATATAAAGTCACAAAAGGCACTTAATGCAGTAGATAGGAGTAGATTAAATGTTTGAGAGTTTAAAACCCCTCACCTTTTTGATCTGTGATTAAATGTTGAATAATAACATCTGTCATATTGTCTCTGTAGGCATATCTATCCTTGTATAAACCATGGACCGTACTAAACAGTAATTGATGGTACGCAATTGTTCCATCCTGACACCCAACAGCCTGAAATTTGATAAAATCAGTTTGTTGAATGTTCTTTCAGTAATTGAACCCATTCTTTACAAAAGCTATCTGTATTAAACATTTGAGATGGAGTCTTTTTTTCGTACTGCGACAACAGCTTTTTGAAATTCCCAGCATTAACACATAGATGTCTAGTTTAAGCTTATACTTATGAAGGCTTCACTAAACTTTCAATGAAAGTCATTAACTGCTTAACCTCATATATCAAACAAAAAGAAATCATCTTAACTGTTTACAATAACCTTAATTGAAAGTCAATCCTTTATTTCTTCTTTAACTTTGAAATCACCTAAATCAATTTTGGGCTTTTGTAACTGGTCTTTATTGACATCAAATACAGGAAGATACTTATAAAGAATGTTTTAAAGATTATTTCATGATAAAAGGAAGAAAAGAAACATAGTGACCAAAGAAGAACTTGCTCATTAAGAACAATTTCTCATTTGGTTATAAAAAATTTCTGAAGTCACCTGCTACAAAATGAGTATGTATAAAGCAAAGTAATAATGCTTTTGGACCAAGTAAATTGAAATCAAAGCTGCAAATGCTTTATGCAACCAACACCTAAGACATGGTTGACACTTACCACATAATTTGAGTCTGGTTTGACAGCAGCAGCCCAAACCCATGACTGTTGTTCAGCAATGGTCCCCAGCTTTACACCCTCTTTAGTGTGCAGGTTACACTGTTTGTTACTACCCCCTATCACAACATACTCTCCTTTACTAAACCAGTTCACAAAACAGGGGTCATATCCAACTGCTCTGTCCTTTCCAATCTAGCAAAAAGATAAAATATGTCAAAGATTAGCGATTATTTCAAAAATATTTCCTAGCTTGGTATTCTCCCTGGAGATTATCCGTACAACATCTTAACCCTTTACCAAACGCAAAATTTTCGACTGTCCAAAATTGAAAGAGTTTGCAGACCCCATTTCAAAATGTGATGAAATTGAAAAATAATCTTCTGATAGGGCAGAAAACATTGTGGGAAAAGGAGAAATTGCTTGTAAAGAGCAATTTCTCCTTTTTCCCCCACAATGTTTTCCAAAGTCACCTGAAACAAACTGGCGAAATGTCGTTATTGTTTGGTAATGGGTTAAGACATCTGAGTTTATTATTAAAATAACATATCAATAGCACCAATAAAATAATTATCAAAACAAAAAACCAAATGAATTCCTGAAATCTGATCTAAAAGAAATATCTCATTTAAAACAACCATTTCCATACAACAGTTTCGAAAGGCAATTTAATATACTTGACCTTAGGTATACTTTTGAAAATAAATGATGATATCCAAAACTAAATAAATGATTGTTTACCTGTTTTCCAGAAAGTTGGTAGTAAGCCAATCTTTGACCCCAATCTGCTACAGCTAACACATCATAAGCTTCATCTCTAAAAACAACAAAAAGGTGAGGTGTAAGTCCATCGCGCTCTCGTGTGATGTTTATGTTTCAATCTAATGATACCATACCTGAGATAAGGGGTGATTGTAATATACACGGTTATCTACCTACCGTTGTATTTGGTCTGTATCACCTGTTTACATTTTTTAACTTAGCCATATACCGCATTGGACCTATATAATATGCCCATCCCACCTGTTAACTATTTTCAAACTTTGAAAAAATAGTGCAGAGGTAAATTAAAAATGGGTTCAACTAAAACATTAGCATTTAACTTAAAACAAAAAGTAGGAACATTTTTGAAGAAAAAATGAATTATACACAGAGACAAAATGAAAAAAATAGTGTGCTATAGGTGTCATCTGATTTCTGTCATAAGGAAATCTTCATTGTCTGTTAGAAGTATGATGAACCAAGCAATCATAGAGCAATAGGTTCAACTTACTGAAGTAGCAAAGAGCTTTTGGCTATAATTATTATAGTCGCTTTCATCTGAGAATGTTTTCCATTTGACTTTCAAAGATCAATGGTGTTACACTGAAGTTGGATTCTGAAAGATTCCTAGATTCAGCCCCATAAACTGTTAAATATCTTAGCACCAGGTAATCCTTCATCTTTTGTAATCGGACGTCTTGAACTTACAAAAAAAATTAGTTGTTGATGCACAGTAAATGACTTCTTATCTTATCAATCAAACAACGTTAAAAAGAAACATCTTAAAAGAAAAGCCACCTTTTGTTAAAATGTATTATATAACAATCAATTATAGATCTGAAAACACTTGTCTAAAATGGAAAAGGATTTGTGAATATAATGTGATCTTACCTGGATGGATTCCATTGGAGTGACCAAATAGGGGAAGTGTTGGCTCCAGGACGTTCAATCTTTACCTTCTCTTCACCATTCTACAACAACAAAGAAAAATGGGAGATTAAACACATACAGCAAACCTATGATTTGCATCAGTATCATAGGTCAAAATGACTATTCTACATTTGTATGACTTGCTCAAAAGCAGCATTAGCTTGCATCTTATTGCATGTATTTTGCAATTGATTACTTAATAAAGATGGACTCAAAGTTGTGAAATACCTTGAACTAACTAAATCATAATTCAGTGTATGCTCAAAAGAAAGGGATGAAACAGCTACATCATTGGTTTCAATCATGCTAAATCCAAAGAGTTTCAAATGACAAGAACATTGACTATATTCTTATGTCATCAAGAAATATCTTGGAAATTGAAAAGGATAAAATTGATCATAATAGTTCTTAAAGAACATCTGCACAAGATGTATAAATGTGTTTGGTACAGCCCTAGCATTGTATGCTGTGCGTGTGTGGAAGTTGGATGACTAAACCAATGCAAATTTGTAAAGGGTAAAGACATTTACAACTCAAAAATAACAGAATAAGGCTGGAAGTTAACATACTTTATTCCTGATGCTGACCAATCCGTTATAAAGGCCAAGAGCCAAGTACTGTCCATCATTAGTCCAGCTACAAGCTGTCACACGGCTGCTCACTTTATGTTTAGATACAGACTTCTGTTCTGGGGACCAGAGACCTATAAAACATCACAATGATTATTTAACACAATTGCCCATTCTAAAGAATAAATAGGGTAGCTGCCCATTGCCAACAAAGGTCATACATTGCCCCAAAATAAAAACAATCTTAATACAAAGACGGTTTTAAGTAAAACAAAAAAAAGAAATAAGTTCTGAGCTAAAAAAAAGAACTTTCACTAGGCTCTCAATATCTGGTCAAGCAAATCCCAACTTTCCTTTGGACATTTTTCATAAGTAACATCAGGCTACAAAAACTCAAGGATAAATATTTGGTAATTTATTTTTACGTAACTTATTTGATGGTTTTAAGATAATCTTAATGAAATATTGGAAATACACAACAATTTTTTATACTTTTATCCATATTTACAAATTAATGACTAGCTTAAAGAGACACCCATATGGCTTCATAAATAAATAAAAAAAAAGATTACCAAAATCTGTAACAGCACAGCTAGCCAATTGATGAGTGACTGGGTTGTAAGACATACACTGTATGGCATCATTGTGTCTAGATTGTTCGAAAAAAGAAAATAAATACAAAGATAAAGTGATACATGTTCCAAATAGCTTATGATATTCCATAATTTGTGTTTATATGTGAATTTCTGGATAAATAAAAAGGTAAATATGCTCAAGACATCTTTGAAAAAACAACATTCAACTGCTAAATGAATTCTAACCTCAATCCTTCTATCTTATGATTTCAGGCCTTAGATAAAAAGTTTGAAGACTACAATTGCAATCACAGTAGAACTATGAAAAAGTTGCTCAAGTGAGCTGTTTGTCTGAAGTCCTATGATACATCCAATTTATTTTTAAAATCATTTTTTTTGTAATTGTGATTTTTTTGATAAAGCCCATTAGGCTACTATGATCTTATGGGGTTTTAGTGCTGCATTTATAGTATATCATTTTGCACCTCCATTTATCTGAACCTATTGATACTTACTTTAAAATAAATGCTAGTCACCCAGTAAACGACATTAATTTCTTGAAAGGAATAAAGATGCTTAACTTTATTTTTATAACCACTAATTATACAATAAATACTTACGTATATTTGAGAATGCCTTCAAGTTTGTTTGTCCAGATGATAACACTTTTATCTGAAGATCCTGATGCAAATCGCTTTCCATCTTTAGCATAGGCAACGCAGTACACAGCCTCCTTATGGCCTTTCAGAGGTTGAATTAATGTACCATCATTTGTATCATATACCAAAACACGGTTTCCTGCAGCAACAATCAGCTGACTTCCATCTGGCTTGAAACACAAGTCCCATATACTGCAAATTGATGAAAAGAAAAGACAATCAAATGAATCTCACTATCAATCATGCATCATGTAACTAGACCAGTGTGAATAGATTAGCTGTCATCAGAAAATTATGATTCTCAGTGTAGACATGATGCTCATTTGATTTACCTTTTAAAAGTGTTAAGACATTATATTCCTTGACAATCTCAAACTGTTAAAAAAGACAGCAAGGACAGTGAACTAGTGTATCATTCTATGATGCAAGAGATTTCAGCAAAAATACTGTTCAGTTGTAACTTTTTATTCTAGCATTTTACATTGATATAATGAAACAAGATTTAAAACAAAATATTACTTCACCATCCATTTTGATGCCTGGATACATAATAACCACTTGTGCAGAACGTGGATTAGGAAAATGTCAACCAGTTTGAAACAACTTAATTTAACAGATTCCTACCCACAAAACCCTTTTTAGCATCTATTTCTTTGAATATAACAGCATACCAGAATCCAGGCCTTTGAAGATTTACCCTGATAAATGTGTACTAAATCATCATGGACTGTGAGTGAACAGTGTTAATCAGATACAAGCAAAATACAAGTTAGCATCAAAGATGATATGAGTTTATTAGATGCCATAGTAAGCTTATCTACAATGGACCATCAAATGCTGAATGTCTTTCTGGTTTGCTTAAGGTCATTGAGTTTCCTCAAGGTAACATGAATAGTTTTACAGGATGAAGGCGAATTTAAACAAAAAACAAAAACAAATTAAAACACACCCACTCCTTCTTTATATTTTGTATCCAGGGATCATGGATGTATGGACTATCGTCAAAATAAAACTGAGACTTTGAGAAAGGATTTTGATCCCTATCACAAACCATCTGGGGTAGGCAAAGGGAAGATGTAGTTCTTGAAAGTCCATGTCTTCAAAGATCAAAATGGGTTCAATTGCGGTTGGTGGCCGATGTTACAATTTAGTTTAAGTATTAAGAAGCGTTCATTGTGATTTCCACTTTTAAAGATGGCTTTGTTTTTGAAGAAGGTCACAGATTTAACACAAGCATCACATACCATTGCTCATGCTTGTCCCTGTCGTGGACTTTATCCACCCAAGTTGGTACAGTCCTCATCTCCAATGAAGCTTTGGAATGCACTATTGCGCATGCGCGTCAGAGTATTTTCCGCTTAAGCAAAGATAAAACTAAAATAAAATAGCATCGTATGAACGAAAAAGAAGGCGTAAAATTGTAAAAATGGCAAAATTGTCCACATTACTTATCATTTTTATTTCATTTACTCAAGCAAGAATTTAATGTATTGAACTAAAGTTCATGTTGTAAATGATTTTCGTGAATGATATGTGCGACCTAATTAATTAGCTGTCTGATGATAATGGAAATGTGTAATGATTGGATTTGGAATTAAATTGACTTTGCAGGTACTCTTTTGCAAACAACTTGACCGCATTTAGCAAGTGCTAGTGACCAACATCTATTTAATCATATACACTCATGCTTTAAACGATTTATTGACTACTGATTTGACCGGAAGTTCATAATTTAGGAAAAGTGATCCATTCCTTTCTTTGATTCTAATTCATCAAAACAACAACAATCAAAATTAATTATGTAATAAGCTTGATAACCCTGAACATTTTGGGAATAATTTTTGGTTTTTAATATAAATGTTCAATTTAGCGATTAATGTGATCTAATTAAATGATATACAATAATCCTTTATGGTCTGTTTTTCTTTATTATTCAAGCCATCCATGGATATCTCTCTCTGAGAAAGAAATCGAAGGTAATAGGCTTTGATTAATCGTAAAACTAAGCCAAAATGTGAAGCAAGAGAAGAGCTTTTACACTCTTCTTCCACTACAGTTCTTCTCTGGGTAATCTACTAGTTAGAGACTAGGAAATTTGTATTCTTAACAATGTATAGTGAAGTAATTATTTGCAGCGACCAGTCCTAAGTAAAACACACAGACCATTGTCGTTTGAAATACCTATATTATCAATATACACCCAAAGGGAACAACCTCAAAGAGAACCCAGTTCTGACGCCACACTTATCATCCCAACATATTGAATATGCCTAAAAGTCTGTAAATTCATTATATTCGGTGTAGCAAAATGAACTCTGCATCAAACGTCACCTCCCACAACACAATTGGTTAGGTCATCCCAGAATATTCTGCCATGACATGAGATACTTTTTCAGAATTCGAGTCAGTCATATAACATCTTAGTAGTCAGGACCAGCCCATATTTCTTCACTAAATCACCTCAATTAAAGTTATTTCAGTGATGACACTATTAATGACACATTTAAAAAAAAAAAACATTTTGAAAGAATCCAGACAAGAAATTTATTCTAACCTGCACACAGTATACAACATGTATTCCACAATTGTCTGATTTGCTGTCACAGAACAGTATGATATTATTTATATGCTGTGCCTTTTTTCCCTTCATTTGGGATGAGGCCTTGGCCTGTTAGGTTTTGGAATACACAAGTTTTATCGCTGATATTGTTTTATTGTTAACTAGAAAGCTGACATGACTGAACTTTTGCTAAATGATTCTTAAGACATTTTCTTTATATCTCATAAATATCTTTCATTTTAACCATTTACTTTAGACATACATTGGAGGAGTTAAGAGGGTGTCATGGCATATATCATTACCGAATTATTCTTATTTCCATTGTTCCTATGTCAGGAACCTTATCATTGAATTTCTGTGATATTTCTCTCTTTATAGGTAATTTTGAAACATGGATGGTCAGGAGACTAACAGGGTTGACCCAGTTCCTAGGAGTGGTATCTCAAATGAGAGTTATGCTGAAAGGGAGGGTCCACAGGGAGACAATGAAAACTTTCATGATGTTAGAAGACCATATTTTGGAAACAATCAAGACAATTCATATATGAATGATGACAAACAAGAGGGAACTCATGATATCTACAGAAACAATAGTGAAATCTCTTCACATAAAAATAGTTTTCCTGAATCTGCACATCAAAGCCATTTATCCAGAGATATGAATGAAGGTGCTGCCAGGCATAATGAAAGCTATCCTGATTCAGGTTTCGGGGAAAGAATGCAAACTCAGGGGTTTTCATCAGGATATCAATATAATGATAGAATAAATCAATATAATGACAGAATGAATGAGTATCGATATACACCATACCATGAACCTGATGAGAAGTTCAATATGAAAGGAAGTGAAAATAAGATGTTTGAAAATCAGATTCCTCACAGGGACTCAACAGCAGACAATGATTATGAACAGAGATCAAAAGAGAATGCCTATCAAAATACTAACATTTCTGGGCAAAAGTCATACTTAAATGATGTTTTACAAGATTCGATAGGGATGAGAATGAGAAACAAAGGTATGAGAGAATATGATGAAAATGCAATGAAAAACTTCAACAAAGAAAGTGAAACCGGGTTCTCAGACGAAAACATACCAGACTACGATGAGCAAAACATGATGGAAACTAATGATGATTCTATGACAAATTTTCCTAGAATAGATTCAGAAGTCTATCCTGAAGATACTTCTAAAGACAATGATTTCTTTGATGAAGAAAGCGGTATAGATAATGATGCAGAGGATGATGGTGGTATAGACGGACTTGCATTATTAGAAGATGAAGAGAATGCAGAAGCTGTCATAGATGGGGAAGAGAATGAGGAAGTAGGAAGTGAAGAAGAATGGGAAGAGGAAAGCGAAGAAAGTGATGAAGATTTCAATGACGCAATAAATGCTCTTGGTGATTTAGGTAATTTATTCTTTTAGCAAATATCTGACTTTATGCGAGGTTGCCTGAATTGCCAATTGAAGAGCTGTTAGTATCAAGCCCTGTTTTGTATCAAACAGGTGTCTTGTGTCATGGACCATATTGAAAAGGTTGACTTTCAGTTTGCTTCTGTACCAATAGCACAAGAGTTCATCTTGTTACACATTATTATTATTATCATACCACATTAATTATTTTGATCTCCTAAACCAAAAGGTTGTGTACAAATTGAAATTATTCTACACCCATTAGAGCTACTTAAAATGTTTTACTCATTTTACTGCCCTTGCACTATAAATTTTCAGATTGTTCAATTTAGAGACTCGCCAAATATTGTCACAAAAGTTCTTTAAATAAAGTAAGCAGTTCAAAATTAAATTCTATTATAAAATGGAAATTCTTAACAAAATTAGACAGACCACTGACAGGAAATTTTACTGATACAAATTAAATTGAAAGAAAAATTAAAACTATTAGGACAGGTATCTAATAAAGATATAGCAAACTGTATTTAGATCAGACTGATTTGATTGCATTTCAGAAAATGGAGATTTTATGAATGAAGGTGAGGAAGGAGAAGAAGGGGTTGGACAAGATGGGGATGAGAACCCTGATGCTACAAACAATGACCCAGATTCACAGCCTCCGGGGGATAAAGCAGAGGGATCTGCAGGTAAAAACGCAGGTTTTCACAACAGGAATGAAGAAATACATACTCTTTCTATTTTCTGAGTCAAAACTTTACCAAGCAAAACCCTTGATAACAAAGCTCCAGACAAGAGACCTTTTCTAGATGCTTAAAGGGTCTATCTCACAGAGTATATTATTCTGTTTTAGTATCAAATAATAAAAAGATGCTTGAGATAATTCTCATCACTAAATTAATGACCATTTTTCGATTTATACATTTAAGGATGCTGAAAACCTGTGTTTTCATTAAGGACGTTCTCGGTAGTTTTTTCTGAGCACTTCATCTGCGCATTCAAGGGAGATAATAATCTGCTACCAAAGAGGAACTTGCATAGTAGTCGGACAAACGTTTTTATTGGGATGAAATTTACTGTATGCAATTTATTTCAAAGAATGATTATATTATCCATAAAACTATAAAAGGGTATTAACATAACTATATATTTCTCATGCATACTAAGCCTCCAGCTTCTATTTTTCAAGTTTAAAGTTATTTTAGTCGTTTTTATAAATGTTTTTCAAATAAGGTTACCATGGAAACTGTCATTTTACAGAAAAACCAACTTGTCAACATATCTTTTTTTTTTTATTTTATATTTCAAAAATAAATTTTACTTCAAATACTGAAAAATAAAAAAAATCTATGAAAGGAATTTTGAAATATCTTCATTTTTTTTGCAATATGCATATCAATTTTTATTGTTTATTGTCAAATACAAAAATTTGAAAAACTGATTTGGATTACAAAAATTGTTCAGATTGTTATTATTTAAACTATCATTAAATTATAAAGTATTTAATGTATGAATTCATGTTGTTTTGTGTAAATAAACCTTCCAGAATGCTTTTATCACCTTTGAAGATGGAATGGTCATATTGACATTTTTGTCCAAACGGTTATCATGGAAACTGTCATTTTACAAAAAATCTAACTCGTCGACCTGCATTTTTCTTTTCATTTCTTAATTCACAATAAAGTTTTAAATAACATATCAAAAATTTAGAAAATTCTATGAAAGGATTATTTTTTTATAAAACTGTAGAACATGTCTTTAAATAGTTATGAACAATAGAACCATGCATGGTTTATAATATTATATTAATACGTTGCTCTCGGATGTACTTTGCTAGCATCACATTTTATGAAGGTCAATCCCTTTCATAATCTGGGTTCAATACCCTTACTGATTTCAATTTTTATCATGATGGAAATAAAAGATCATTGTTTACAAAATAAACCGTTTCTTACATAGATGTGCTGTACCTCCACTACACTGTTATGAAAGGAGGTGAGATGTGTATCATAAATCTATTTTTCTGTAACTTTATAGATCTGCGATGGCATTTTATTTGTAGAAGACATTTTGATTTATGACAATTAAATTCTCAATCTGTGAGAGGTTTTTTTTTTCAATGCTAATCAGTTTTCCATTTAATCCTATCCTGTAAATGGGTTGAAAGCCTTTCCTGTTTATGAAAGGTAGTAATCATTTTGAAAGACATTGAGATGCTTTTATCCTTTATTATTTATTATGTCTGACTTATCCCATGTTATTTATTAAAAGAAGACCCGCCAAAGAAGAAAAGAAAGAGAAGGAAAAAAGGGGAAGGAACAGATGAAGATGGTAAAAAACCCAAAAGAAAACGGAAAAAGAAAGGAGAAGGGGATCCAGATGATGATGGGGATAAGAAGAAGGCAGATAAAAATGCAAGAAGAAATATCAGGTAAGCAACAGTACCAGTAGCTTAACCCTTTACCAAACGCCCAATTTTAGACTGTCCCAAAATCAAAGAGTTTGCAGACGATATTTCAAAATGTGAACAAATTGGGAAAAAAATCTTCTGGTAGTGTAGAAAACATTGTGGGAAAAGGAGAAATTCTTCATTATGAGCAAATTCTCCTTTTCCCACATTTTTTTCCAGATTCGTCTGCAACACAGTGGTTAAATGTCGTTATTGTTTAGTAAAGGGTTAACCTGTGAAAGACAACTTGATCTTCAACACTCACACATAACTTTATTAACTTCAAAAGACTGGGAATGGCTCTTTAAAACATTTTGGGAAAAAGGAGAATCCTTTTGAATTTTTGATGGTCAATCAATTTAGATAAATAGTTTGAGTTTATTCTTTTTTACAGTAAACATGCTTGTACCACATTTGAACCAAGTAGAACCTTTATAAACTTTCAAAGTAGTTACTTTCAACACAATATATTATATATAGAATGATACCATTAGATTCAACACAATATATTATACAGTCAAACTTGCGTTAAGCAGCCACCCAAGGGACAGGGTGAAATTGGCTGCTTAACAGAGGTGGCTGCTTATCGCAAAAATCATCCTATCAAAATTTTGGTGACCCTAGGAATTCACCTTCAACATTGGACATGTATATGGACCATACAGAGATTTCTTTTTATATGTTTGGTACTGTAAAACTAACCAATTCACAATCAAATTAAGTGGCCAATTATCCCAATTTCCGATGAAAAATTCCCAAAATGATTGAAATATTTTGATGAAAAAAAAACAGGTTGAAAAAAAAATTAAATTTTGGTCAGCTTCAATTAAAACAAAAACTAGCAGTCCATTATTACCTAAGTAGCCCATGCGGTAATAAATCACCACCACCAAACTAGCATATATATACATCTTCACGGGAAATGTGTTATTTCCCAAACTTGGGACAAGAGTTGCTTCAAAACAAACATCAAAGGGCACAATTTTGTCCTGTAGTCTTTTGATGTTACATAACTGACTTTACATCTTGAAACAATTAGTGGTTTCATTCAAGGATATTTGATGCATGAGACGGAAAGGGGGATTTTGCTTCCTTTTAAAGACACATTTTTTGGGTTTGACAGATTCCTTTGTTTAAAAACATTAAGGGAGTAAAATAATTGCGAGTTTTATCTGCGGGAAATAAAAGAAAGGGTAACTAGCCAGTTTGTGTACATGACAAAATCGATAGTTGCATGCGTCTAAGTTTACACCTCCCAATTACGCGGGAAGATTTTATCTTTACATAAACAACACACTTAGTGGTAAAACTGCCGGTGACCGCCGGCGGTAGTTACAAATTAATTGACCGCTTATGACAATTGATTTAAAGTTGATTGGGATTAATTAGCCTGGTCGCTGACCGCATCAGAGAGAAGACCGCTTATCAAGGAATTTTAAAGAGTCTAATTGCTTGGGAGGACTTTAAAATGGCCGTTTAACGGCAAAGACCGCTGATCACAAGTGACCGTAAGCACAAGTTTGACTGTATATAGAATGATACCATAAGATTCAACACAATATATTATATATAGAATGATACCATTAGATTCAACACAATATATTATATATAGAATGATACCATTAGATTCAACACAATATATTATATATAGAATGATACCATTAGATTCAACACAATATATTATATATAGAATGATACCATTAGATTCAACACAATACAGTGGACCCGCGATAATCCGAACGTCGTTTATCCGGAATATTCACCATCCGAACAGAATTTTGAGGGAACGGATCTTACCTTCATCAATTTAACTGTTTAATGCGGAAAATCCGCGTTCCGGAACCGGACAAAAATATTCGGGAACCAACAGTCACTTTTCATAGTAAATGCGTATGGCTAGTCCGGAAACCAGTAAAATCGTTTATTTTGCGGTTACAGTTGCGAATGAAGGGATCGGTCTTCTGTTGTAAACGGCATTCACACGTTTTGCAAACTGTCACGTATGCTTGACCATAACATGTCACCTAGTGTAGTGTACTTGAAGGTGTTGATTGTTTGTTAATCGGTCATTCTGTCAGTTGATTGGTCTTACATTATTGTAATTACGGTCGCATGTCGATAGTTGAGTTTGTAAAAGGTGTTGATTGGCTGATTGGCTGCTTAGACAGCGATTGGGAGACAATGTCTGGCAATCATTTTCAATTATTACTCAATCGATATGCTTAACTGCCCTTTTAAGGGCCTTTTACCAAAAAGCCTTCTTTTGTCACATTGTCACTCTCGTCAGAGAACCCATCCCCCAAGCTGCTATCAGCTAATCAAAGAGTTCTTTTCAGAGCTATCTTAAGGAAATTTAACTTCTCGAAAGACATTGCTTCAAATTGTCATTTTTTTAAAAAATCCGTTTTGACCAAATAAACACTTCCTTAACACACTTTATATTTCCCTTCAAAAAAAATAATTGTGTATTTCCTACTTCATAGTAATGATCATGATACACCGACACCGTGTAAAGGTAAACATTTCGCTGTAACTCGCATATTCTTTATTCCGGAAAATTCGTTAATACGAACATTTCTCCTGGGAACGAAAGTGTTCGGATAAACGAGGGTCCACTGTATATTATATATAGAATGATACCATTAGATTCAACACAATATATTATATATAGAATGATACCATTAGATTCAACACAAAAACTTTGTAAATTTGACAATCACATAACAATGCCAGCTTCCCTGATATGAACATGAATCAACTTGGCCAAAGATGCTGTTGTCTGACAAATGCGTTGTTGAATTCTTCAATTCAATATTCTTTAACTTATTTTGATGAATCTTTTTTGTCAAAAGAGAAAAGTTCATCAAATGAAGCCATTTTTATTTTACTTACATAAAATTAGTTTAAAAACTTTATGAGTATTGCAATGTTTTCTTTGAATACCTGCTTATGCTTTTAAGTATGAAATAGAACAGTTTTTTAATTGTTGATTTTCTCTACAGGAAAATCCTGACAGAGAGTAACCTGGAGAAGGAAACATTGGATGCCCAAAATGCTGAATTGGAAAGGCAGCGACGTCTGGCAGATCTGAAAAAACTGCAGTCTGCACAGGCTGCTGTGAAAATAACCCCGGAAAAGGAGCCAACAAAGGAAAAAGACAGTCAGCTAAAATCATTACTTCAAAGTATGCCTTAAAAACTCTAATTACACTTCTTTATAAAGCCTTATTTCAAAGAACATGTAGAATGGAAAACACCACTGTGACAAAAGAACTGTGTAAAATCATTGCATACAGTTTCTGTGTTAAGTAACAATTTATCTACCTGGTAAAGCATTTTTTGGTGATTTTAATCTCCTGTTGGCCAGTCACCTAATGCCATATGATTGAATGTGTTAGTGTTTTACCAAATTACTTTTTTGTTCCTAAAAAAACGTTTGAGGGGTTTCAAGTTGTCAGTAAAAGCAAATGAAATAGGGAGATGTTTGCTAATGGGATAGAAAATACTCGAAATTGACCAATACATTCAACAAATGCATTAGCATGTTACCATTTACCAAAACTTGGGTTGGTCCAAGCCAGCAGCCTTTGCAGAAGTCAATTTATAGAAAGGCAAACATAATATTTGTTATTAAGTTTAGAAGAAATTACAATGGGCTAGGGGGGCTCCTTGGCCTACATGTTAGAATACAGAATTTGAAACCACATGTAAATTAAATTAGAAACTGAGAAAAGAAGAAATCATTTCCCATGATGAAAATGGTATCTTGTACCATGTGTTAAAGGAGAAGTTAGATTAATTGATTATCTTGTCAGTAAAGTGTTGATTCTTTATCTCCAGCTGCTGAGGAGACTGCAGAGAAAGAGACAGAAAAGATGAAAGAAGAAGCAGCCAAAATTAAGGAAGAAAAGAAAGAAGTCAAAGTGAATACTGGTATGTAGGTGCTCTGATTGCATTTTTGCATGCAGATCTGTAACCATTTATTCTTTCATTTCATTACAGAGATGTGTTAATTGGCTTTTTGTTTGTATCGTTGAAGGCCCTTATTTAGTGAGAGTCCTAATTCTGGTGACCTGTGTTTTCATCTCGTACCGCGAGAGTTGGTTTAACCTCACATGCCAACATTTCAGTAAATATTACCAGATCCTGAACACATCTTTTAATACCCAGAAAAGCTCAAAATGAGACCTAGATTGCTAAACCTCTTATAAAATTGTTTGCATATGTGTTTTTTCATGTTTTCTACTATTACCAAATTATGACCATCTTTGAATTCGTTTTTATAGCCACAAACAAATATTTTGGCATTTTCAGACTGTCTGCAGTGTCGGTCAGCCTTTCCCATCTAAAAGTAAACCATAAGTTTAGTTTTCTTTCAAAGTCCAACCAAAGATTTAAAAAAAAAATTCAGTCCTATTCCTTACCAATTTTTTTCCACAAATTTTTTTAAATGACAAGCAACACTTGGCCTGATATTTTGCCATCTTTTACACTACTTCTACAAATCAATTGAGGATAATGTCTGCAACCATTGGTGCTATATGGTGTTCTGTTCTGTAGTTAATCGTACTGAGAAGGAAGGGGGAATTTTTTTCTTTAATGTTGTTATAGAGAAGGAAAACCTAAGACTTTTTAAAAGCATAAATGTGCCCATGAATTGGAAATAAGTTTGATATACATGTGTGTGTTGTACAGTGCAAGTTATAAGAAATAAAAAGTGTAAAACTTCCCGAAAACCCCCAAAACTATCAGTATCAAATTCCTTTGTCTTATTGTGTTTGGGTAGTTTCCCTTGAAAATTTGTATGGGTAGCTTCCCTTGTATGACGTCACCAAAATTAGGTCACTTTTTCAAACAGCGACTCGTTTTAACCAGAGTTTGTTTAAACTACCCTTTCTCTCTCACATCAGAATTTTTGTATTAAAAAATAGCATGGAAACAAAGGTAAAATATTGCTGTATTACATTAGGCATAAAAAGCAAGTGCTGCATTTGTATTTAGTCTTTTTTTAAAGAGATCAAATCCTATGTCACCGAAATTTGGCCCTTCCAGGATATATTTACCAAAATGAAAGTAATACTTGATATATTAATATATATATATATATTTAATTTCTTACCCTTACCTTTGACCAGTTGTTTTAATTTGAGCAAATAAGAAGTTACTTTAATGAGCAATTTTTGTTTGTTTATTTTTTAGATAAAAATAGGTCTGGCTGCAAAATAAATAGGAAAGACAAATTAACTCAAAAGGAATATTCAATAACTTGTAAATATTTGTGTGTGATTTATTGTCTGAAACTATTTCAGAAGGGAATGTGATAGATATAAGTAGTGGGGAAGATGACGAAGATTGTGTCATGGTGCCGAGTGAAGACGAGGAAGAAGACGAGGAAGATATGTCTGACGACGACCCAGCGGAGGCTGAAGATGTTAACAACAGTGGTAGTCATATCAACGATATGTTCAATGTACCTGACAAAGATGGGCGGGTGTTGGTGAATGTAGGCCACCCGACGGCTGATCCAGATATCTACCTGTCCGCTCTTGTGGCGAGGAGTATCAAACCTCATCAGGTATTTACATTTATGATGTATAGAGGAAATAGTGAAACCGACCAGAGGTCCCATTAAAGAGGATTTATTGCTTCAGATATGATCAATCACTATTTCAAGGATACCCAAAAGAATCATCATGTTGTGACGGTTCTATTGAGTCCTATAGGGTTTTGAGATGAAGTTGGAAAAGTTTGGATAGGCTATCTGTTTCATTCTTGATCGATGTAATCAGATAATGAAATAAAGTGGACTGTTTTGATTTATATTTACTTCGTGTTGTTGACTTACAAACATTGAGTATTGAATTGCTATACATTTATCATCTTTAAAATATCTCCAAACACTGGACTGGGTTGAATGGCAGCATGGTTATCAGAGTACAGACTGATTAGTTAGGTAGTTGTAAGGGAAATATATGAAATTATTGTGCATCCTCATTCTTTTTTGGTTGAATGGTAAAATCTTTCTTAAATGTTGACCAAATAAATCTTAATAGTGCCATATGACACTTAGAAAGTAAACAATGCACCTTTGCCTATCATGCAATTTAAAACCTACAAATGTAATGGTTTCCCGATATCACAAACAATTTGTATTTGTTTTCTGCTGTTTCTTTAAATTAGGACTACAGCTTCATGAGAGGTAGTTTCCAGACCGCCCCTCAGAATCCCGATGATTCTACCTGGCTTGACTAGCCTTTATGGATAGTTGAGTATGGGATCTTAATCCATCATTTAGAGCGTAGCGTTGCAACATAAATGAAATAATATTGAATAAAAGAACTGCAGCTTATACCTATATACGATTTGGCAAAGCAAATATACATTTATATATTTTTTAATATTTCAGATTGGTGGGATCCGCTTTCTCTATGATAATTTAGTGGAGTGTATAAATCGCTTCAAGACCAGTAATGGATTTGGTTGTATCCTTGCACACAGTATGGGACTTGGGAAGACCATTCAGATGGTTGGTTTTACAGACATATTCCTGCGCCACACTGGGGCAAAAACAGTTCTAGCCATTGTTCCCATTAATACCCTGGCTAACTGGATGGCCGAATTTAACATGTGGATACCTGATGAGCAATCATGCAAGCAGAATGCTGAGAAATTTCCACCTGACATAACTCCGCGGCCCTACCCCGTCTATCTCCTGAATGAACAGTTTAAAAACACACCAGCCAGGGCCAAGGTTGTTGGTAAGTGGTTCATACTTGTTCTATTTTCAACAAAGGCTTTTAGATTAAATGCTCCTTGATAAATAGTTCATATAAAGCTTTGAAAATAAAATTGCATCATCATGTTGACTGACCTTGGATTTGAATAAGTGACCTTAGTAAAGGAAAATGATCTCACTGCTAGCAGAGGTATGGGATACTTAGATAACATGATTTCTTGAGTCCTTTGATTTTTACAGTTTTTATTTAATTAATTTGCAACCACGCCACATGCATTTGAAACCTCTTTGATAGGGATGGAAGTTGCTCCTACTATATTATGTTAGCAATTTCACCATTTATTACACTGGATAAAATTATAACTTCAAAATAGAATTGGAGGATAATCAGAAGAAGTCACTAATATGAGCCTTTTCCTTAACAAGATCATGTCAAGTGTCCAGTATGAGCTTAGTTTCTTCTGTATATTTATGGATCTTGCTTAAATCTTGCAAAGAAGCCATAATGTGATGTCTGCTCCAGACAAGAAACATTTTTGGATTGTTTAGTAAAGGTTGATAATTGCCTTTGTAATATCAGGGCTGGCAAATTCAATTGTCCGTATTGCCCAGCTTGTCCAAGAGCCTTTACAGACAAGTATTTTTTTGCTAATGATACCTATATAACCATCATACATACAAGTGCAGAAGAAGAACAAGCATTTACGGGTAAGTAAATCAAAAGCAGATTTCGCCACCCCTGATTATTATTGGATTGTTTATTTAAGTGTTGATGGTCAACCTGGAAGTAATCCACGAATGTTTGGATAAATGGTGGATACTTGTATTGTAGATTGTAGTGTTGATGATTATCCCGGAAATATTCCTGGAATGTTTGAATAAATAGTCTCTGTTTGTATTATAGATTCCTGGCATAAGACAGGAGGTGTTTTACTGATTGGTTATGAGATGTATCGGCTATTATCCAGTAAGAAAGTACACCTACAGAAATCAAAAGGCAGGAAGAAATCTCCCGGGTCTGAGGTTATAGATGTGGAAGAGGAGGACAGAGATAAGAAGCTTTTATCAGGTAAGTTCATTCATTTATATACTGATCTCAACAGATTGTCCTCTTAACCCTTTACCAAACGCCAAATTTGTGACTTTCGACTGTCCCAAATTGAAAGAGTTTGTAGAGGACATTTAAAAATGTGACGATATTGAAAAATAAGCTTCTGATAGGGCAAAAAACATTGTGGGAAAAGGAGTAATTGCTATTTACAACCTTCAGCAATTGCTCCTTTTTCCACCATGTTTTCCAGAGTCATTTGCAACAAACTGGGCAAATGTCTTTATTGTTTGGTAATAGATTAAATCAAGACCTTTCAGCAATCTATTCATTGCTTCTTAGGTTTTCCTCACCAGTCCTACATAATATACATTCCAGCTATGGACTACATTAATGCACAAAACAAAATTTCAGTATCAGTAGTGATGAAAAGGAAGTTTGTTCCTGAGCCTTTATCCATAGACGTGTTTGCTTGATTTGTTTTTTGATACTTCATGCTCAATTTTCCAATATGCATCATCATCTACACCTTGGTCTCATGGTTTTTAATTAACTTTATATTAACAGGTTGAGAAACAGTTAACCCCTCATTAATTGATACATAGATTTGACGTTTATGCTATAGCAGACTTCAGACACCTCTGACAAAATAATAAATTACAGCATTTAATTTAGAGCAATTGATTATTTTTGTCACGATGCTTTCTACCCAATATCTTTACCTATACTTATATTTTCTTGCTTTTTTTGTCATTTGCCATTGCTTTTGACCAGTTTTCCTATTCAAATATGAGAGAATCAGTTTCATCATTATGTCAGGAGTTATTGATAAGATGTTTAGATTTTTGCATTAATTAAATCCTCATTTCTCTCTTTCACAGCTGTTCATGAAGCTCTCGTTAATCCAGGACCAGATCTTGTGGTGTGTGACGAGGGACACAGAATCAAGAATTCTCATGCTGGAATCTCAGTGTCTCTAAAACAGATAAAAACAAAGTGAGTTACTAGAGCTGCTTATTGCATAGGGTAGCTTCTGTAATGAGCTAGGGTTGTTCTTTTTTGTTTCAATTTTTAATAGCCCAATGGATTGTAAAAGTCTGAAAGTGATAGGAAGCTGACAAACTTGTTAATAACAAATGTTGATAACAAACATTGTCCAAGTGGATAGCAACAAGAGTCTTCAAAATGGGAAAAAAACACAAGATATTTTTGAATATGTAAAGAAATAAATGCGACAAAATAAAAAGTTGCTTATTTCTTTTTTGCCAGAGGTGTTTTCTTAAATCACCTATTGGTTGTATATCAAAACAACCACATAAGTGAAGGAAGAGGTTAATTGATTATTTTTATTATGCAGGCGAAGGATAGTTCTGACTGGTTATCCGCTGCAGAATAACATGATAGAGTACTGGTGTATGGTGGACTTTGTGAGACCCAACTTTCTCGGAACAAAGACCGAGTTTTGTAACATGTTTGAGCGTCCTATAATGAACGGTCAGTGTGCGGACAGTACACCACAGGACGTTAGGCTGATGAGGTACAGGGCCCATGTGTTACACAGTCTCCTAGAGGGATTTGTACAGAGGTAGGAAATTGATTTTATTCTTTCAGAGATCCTGATAGTAGGATTCTTTTCTATAATTACTTATTTATTACATCTCTTAGCCCTATGTTGATGGTAAGGTAAAGAAGGTTTTAATTGATGCCCACAATATAGGATTTTTTTTTTTTTTTTTCAAATACCTTCAAAGACCCAGGTATGCCCTTAATTTGGTCCTCTGTTCTTTCTCTTAAGCTGAGTAGAATGTATGTTACTGAATGAAGATGTTTGGTTTGTGTTTGTGGTGTATTTTATTTTCATGTCTATCTTTAATTGATTTTTTAACTTTTCATCCATTATTTCGCAATCATTTTGAAAGGTTCATGTTTTGTTTGCATATCTGACAATGTGGTATGTGAGGAAAGGATTTGTCATTGTTTGTGACATTCTGCTAGGTTTCATTTTTATTTTAATTAAGTATACACTTTTGTTAAAAGAATATAATTGCTATTTAGCTGAATCCTCATAATAGTATCAAAAAGGTAAAGCAGATGAAAACTACATTATTTTTTGTAATTCTTACTACTAGACATTGATGTGTACTTTTTGTATAACCTACATGTATATCACTATATTATATATATATATGCTATATTCCAGACGAGGCCATACAGTATTACAAGCAGCATTACCTCCGAAGCAAGAATATGTGTTCATGATACGAATGTCGCCCATACAGAAACAGCTTTACCAAAAGTTTATGGAGTCCATAACTGAATCAGGACTCAATGGCTGGGTCAATAATAATCCACTGAAAGCTTTTTCTGTCTGTTGTAAGGTAAGCAAAAGTTTAGATCTTATATATATTTTTCGTTGTACATATCAAGGGTTCAATGCAATACTTTAGTAAGTGTTTCATGAAAATGAAGCACTTACTATAGTCTTGCATTGAACCCTCAATATGTTAATGACCCTAAGCTGTAGTGTTTGTGTCAATAAATAATTTCTTTTCTTTATATCACCAATAAAGAATATTGTGTTTGTGGTCAATGTTTTTAGATTCAAACATTGCCCTATTTCATATTTTGAAAGTAATCTTGAAATCAATGATCTTCAAGTGAAGGGTTAAACCTTTTCTTTCATCATTGCTGATTGTTGCTACTTCAAATTTTAGATTAAATAGACCTTTTGTTCTTACCTTGATAATATTACAAATCTATAACAGACTGATATCGAAGACTGGCATAAAGGAGTTGTTAAAGATGATTATTCAAATTCTTTTGATGCAGAAACCTTTTAAAATAAAAACCATTGTCATCATAAACAAAGCTCTTTTTATCACCATGATGTCCATGTTGATTAAACTTTATTTAGTTATTTGGGATATTTTTGGCGTATTAAAAGAGCAGAGAAACAATTAAGTTCCTTTATGATACAATGGTCCTACATCAAACTCTGAAAGTAAATGGATGATGTTCCTTTTTTACAGATTTGGAACCATCCAGATATTTTATACACCATATTGAAAAAGAGTTTGGATGACAATGATTTAGACATTGAGACGGGGGAGCCAAAGAAGAAGGGGCGTGGCAAAGGAAAGAAGGAAACTCCCCCTGCCACCCCAGCCCCGCCTCCTGTGGAATCTGATACCAGCAATCCAGTTCCCCCAGCTCCAGGGATTCCATCTGTCGTAACTGGAAACCAGGGGCCCATGCTGCCTTTAGGGAAACCAAATGAGCCCAATATAACATATGACTGGGTATGTGACTTGGGTTAATGATTTAACCCCTTTACTAAACGCCAAATTTTCGACTGTCCCAAATTGAAAGAGTTTGCAGACGACATTTCAGAGTGTGAGGAAATTGAAAAAAATCTTCTGATAGGGCTGAAAACATTGTCGGAAAAGGAGAAATGAGAAATTGCTTGTTTTTTTCAAAATGTTTTCTAGAGTTGTCCACAACAAAGTTGCGAAATGTTGTTATTGTTTGGTAATGAGTTAAATGATGGAAGTACAAAGGACCAGAGCATATTTCTCAGGTTCAAACCCACTGGTATTGCTGGCTTAGTTGGGGTGTCCTTTGGCAAGACACACCAAAGCCCTTGCTTAGTACTGATAAATCTCATGAATGCTGCATTACAATTGGAAATTGTTGCCAATGTTAAACCTTATACAACCAATAAAATAATTTTACATCATGACAACAGGCATTCCATGGACATGTATAAATGCAGATTTATTCTTATTTTTTCTTATTAACCTCTTAATATTACCTTTTAACCCTTTTTCTTTACGTATATAAGGCACAATGAGATATTTCTGAAAATGTTTGTGTAGGACGTGACTGAAGAGTATGAAGATGTAACAGAAATTAATTTTATATGATTTCAGGCTAATGAGATCATGAAAGACTATGTACCTGGGCTCTTGGAGAATGGTGGGAAGATGGTGATGCTATTTAAGATCCTTCAAGAGTCACTGGCAGTTGGGGACAAAATATTGGTGTTCAGGTATGAAAAAGAAATATTCTAAAAAGAGGCAGGAAAGTCTTTATTTATTCTCTATTATAAGAGTGTTCTCATAAGAACCAATGATTGAGCCTGTCATCATGTCTCTATCAATTTTTAATCCTCTGTTCTATGTTCTATGTCGTTAGTTTCCATAAGATGATTTTATCGCACAGGTGTTAGTTTTTATAACTCTTGATTTACCCGACAAGAGAATTTATATACAAAAAAATATGAATTATTAGTTTTACTGTATCAGAATTTGATTTCCCTGTTTCTGTTTTCAGTCAGAGTTTGTTCACATTGAATTTGGTTGAGGACTTTTTATCCAGACAGAAAGTACCTAGATATGACACCAATGAGTTTTGGTGCAAAAACAAGAATTACTTCAGTAAGTATGATATGGTGTAAATGTTGACTGTAGAATCATACTAATTAAGTCTTAATTATGACTTCACACTATTTCTATGCATCATGCTTTCAAAGTAAAAACAAGATGATATGTGTAAAAATGAAATTGAGCTAACATCATGTGTTCTTGGTTAATGTTTTTGTCTGATTATAATTGTTTAATAGAAAGATTAAAAAGTGCTCCTCATTACCGAATAAGTACCCAAGATACATGGGAAAATATTTTACGATGAATTGTGTGATTGGCAAAGACACATAAAGATACTGCCTACATGCTATTTATAAATGTAGGAGTGATAAGATACTGTTGTTAGTCCAGTTAATGATTATTAAAGGCTTTATTGCTCTTTTTGTGTTATCCTTTGCTTGGTGGGCCTGCTATTTTCCTCAGAATGAACTGTTAGGCAGTATCCATTGTTTCATCCTTTGTTATGTCATGACTTCGTTTGCACTTTCCATGTCAAACTCAATCTATCAAAAAGTTGTTTTTATTCTATATTTAGGGTTAGATGGGAGTACTTCAAGTCAAGACAGAGAAAAGCTGATAAACCAGTTCAATGTTGACAGCCATATATGGTTGTTTCTTCTGTCTACCAGGTGAATGTTACTTTTAATAATGAGAATTTCCTTTTAAATATTTGTCCTGGATTCAACCATTTTCTTCAGGGAAAAATAAATCAATAAAATGTATTTACCGAAGAATTCAGGGACCTTTGTTATAGAAACCAAAATTAATTTTATTTTATTTTGTCAAAATAGTGTCTTCAAAAATCACATAAATAAACTCATTATCAAATCTTGTTAACTGTTTTCCGATGTTGCTTTCTTATTGAACCATAGCTTTTGAATAAAAAAATAAATATTCAAGATAGTTTCTTAACCCTTTCCCAAACAATAACCACATTTGACCACTTTGTTGCAGACGACTTTAGAAAACATTAAGGGAAAAGGAGAAATTGCTCATAGTGAGAAGTTTCTCCTTTTCCCACAATGTTTTCTGCCCTATCAGAAGTTTATTTTCCAATTTCATCACATTTTGAAATTTTGTCTGCAAACTCTTTCAATTTGGGACAGGCGAAAATTTGTTGTTTGGGAAAGGGTTGATTCAAAATATTTATTACGCTTAAGTCTGTTATACAAGACACATGAGTTTTATATGTTATCTGTAATAGACAATGATATAAGGGTAGAAATTAATATTTTCTTTGGCATACAGATGTCATATTGATGCTAGGAGAGTCTGATTTTGAATGAGGATTAATTGCAAAAAGGAATGAATGTGATAAAGTTACACTGTTATTTTACATCAAAGATTGGCCTTAGAGTTTGTTAACCCTTTACCAAATGTCAAATTTTCAACTGTCCCAAATTGAAAGACTTTGCAGACGACATTTCAAAAAGTGGCAATATTGAAAAATAATCTTCTGATAGAGCAGAAAAGGAGAAATTGCTTGTTAATTTTCTCCAGAGTCTTCCGAACAAACTGGTCAAACGTCGTTATTGTTTGGTAATGGGTAAACCTTACATTCTCCTTTCTCTATTATACAGAGCTGGTTCTCTGGGTGTGAATTTAGTCGGAGCAAACCGGGTTATAGTGCTGGATGCTTCCTGGAACCCCTGCCATGACTGTCAGGCCATTTGTCGAGTTTACCGATTTGGACAGATCAAACCCAGCTTTGTGTACCGGTTTGTGACAGAGAATACAATGGAGAGAAAGATTTATGATCGACAAGTTAACAAGCAGGGAATGGCTGATCGGGTGGTTGATGAACTGAATCCTCAAAGTCAGTTTAAACGAGATCAAACGGACAAGCTCATGGCATATGAGGTAAAGAGAGAATGTTATGTTTTGACTTTTTCTCTTTTATTTTTAATGCTGTAGATGAAAGAATAAGAATGTAAATTCTGTTAATAAAGCAGAATATACTCACATGAGCAAAATATCAGACGATTAATGAATTGAATTGGAAGAAGACTTTCCTTTTAAGGATGTAATGATCTTCTTGTTTTAAATGCCCTTTACTTAAGACGTAAGGAATCATTGTGAACGAAGGAGAAATTACCATGAAAACTACTCATTATCAAAAGGAAAACATTATTTGTTGTACCTAACATGATGTTATGCCAATCTTACTATGTAAAATTAAGCAGGCATAAATGTTGTCAGGGCTCACCCTGGCTGGAAAAAAGTCTGCGCCAGCACATTCGCCAAATGACAAAAATAGGAGCCAAATTAAAGAAGTAGGAGCCAAATTCTGAGCAAATGGCTCCAATTCAAATTTCTTTATTTTAAACACTCTTCATGTTGTATGTACATATGTGTTAAATCCTCTTGGTTAATTATTTCTGTTTGCTATGTTTCAGAATTTTTATTAAAATTGTAATGTCATAAATATGTAATGTGTAATGCCAATAAAAATATTATGTTAAAAAAAAAAGCCAAGACATTCCCCTTCCCCTTCCGAACAAATTTAAACCAAAGATGGTATAACTAAAGGCTACGCTTTGAGTGACAAAATCAAAATGAATCTTTTATCTCAGATAACATCAAATCATATTGAAGACTATACATTTCTGAATTCTCAGATTTGTTATTTATTTTAGAAATGTCCGATAGATAAATGGAAACTAAACATGATCTTAGGTCTATTTATTTTTACTCTCGTCAAGACTCCGGTATGATGATTTGAATGATTAATAATAGAGGATCGGAATTTGAAAAGTACCGTTGCATCAACGAAGGAAGCGAATTGTCAATATCAAAATACTTTACAAATTAACCCTCTTTGAATTCTCGCATTCTACTATGCATCATAAAACACTGGACGGAATGCGGTAAATAGTAATCGGTTTTCGTGGAACAACCGCATCGAGTCTACGAATCAAGTGTGTCAAGTTGTTTACACATAATAAAGACCCGATTAATACACGCCTCAGGCACTGTTTGACATGGGGATAACAATTAGCGGATTAATTTGGGGTTTTCGGAGATACTAACATCTTACTGTAAAGTGTGTCAAAAACTGTCTGTAATGTCCGGACAGGTGGAAATATGGTAAAGTTGAATGAAAAAAATATGCGCCAAGCAAATTCGCCAAATCGGGAAATCTTTCGCCAGAATGAAATAATATTCGCATTTGGCGCATTTGGCGACCGACAGCGTGAGCCCTGGTTGTGGTAAATAATGTAAATGACCTTTTAATCCCAGGTCTGACTGCCATGATTATTTTCCAGGTTGTCTTTTTTCTTTATTGACTGACCCAGTTTAACTGCACAGAAACCGACCAAAGCAAAATTAGGTCTGATAATGATATACACTTGTTAACATAAAGATTGCTATAATATGGGCATAACACCACTTGATAGATTGTCATGCACTGCTGTCTGCAATTAGAACCAGTTATAAAATTCTTTATTCTGGAACATACTTCATGCTTATGCAAACAAGCTGGCCTGTAATTTAATCTGTTTGCTACTCTGAGTATCTTTCCTTATCAAAATTAAGCAGATATTTAAGGTTTTGGAAAGCAGATGTCAGTAAAATCTATTTTTAGAAAATTACCCAGCGTTCTAAGGGTTAAGGGAGGATGTTCTTCAGCTGACAATATGACTTACAAAGTCCTTACAGTCAGTCAATCTTGCGGTATTCCTTCACTTATTAATGCACAGTGGTCTCAGGATCACTATATAACAGGACAATTAACTAACTGCCAAACAATAACGACATATAACAAGTTTGTTGCAGGCGACTTCGGAAAACATTATAGGAAAAGGAAAAATTGATCTTATAAACTGATTTCTTCTTTTCCCACAATGTTTTCTGCCCCATGAGAAGATTATTTTTCAATTTCATCACAATTTGAAATGTCGTCTGCAAACTCTTTCAATTTGGGACAGTCGAAAATTTGGTATTTAGTGAAGGGTTAAGGATTTGATGTGAAACCCCAATTAATGAACAATAAATTTGGTTGCAGAACAAGGAGTACGATGTTCAGGACTTTACCAATGCTGAAGAGGAGTTCTTCGATCCTGTGATGATATCCACAATGAAGGACCAGGGCCATTGGTTAACAAGTGTAAGTAGGCGTGGTTAAAAAAAGATCGCAGGGGTCTTAACCCATTACCAAACAATAACGACATTAACCAAATTGATTCCAGACAAATCTGGAAAATATTGTGGGAAAAGGAGAAATTGGAAATTTGTTTTAAAGATTTGTTGTTAGTTATCAAACTTTCTTAAGGTCAAGAGAAAATCCTGTAAGAGAGTAAGATATCATGCTCAACATTGCCCTATAAAGCAGAAACTAGTTCTCTTTTTTCTTTAATAAAGAAAAAGATGGACCTGCAATATATTTCTCTTGTAGGATTTCTTTAATGGAAAAGAAGATATTATTTTGAAGACTTCCTCCTAAATCATTACATAAAGAGTGAATTCCTACCATTAAAATTTAGAACGAGAAAAGCATGGAAGCTGAGTACATGTTATTTTATAAAATTCATATCTATTTTCCAGAGGCCATTCACTCATGAATCATTATTGATAGACAGAAAGGAATTAAAACTGACCATGAAGGAGAAACGACTTGCCAAGCAGAGTTATGTAATGGAGAAACGCCTCAACGTGTCGTACAGTCGTCCTTCCTATGCAGCCTACTACCCTAAAGGTCAACAGCCATATCAGGGGGTCATGAGGTATAAACTTTGATTTATTACATTCTTGATAGGAGTTTACTTAACTGTTTGTATTCGTTTAAGTTATTTTTTGGAAACTTGTTTTGATGCCATGGGCAAAGAATTTACAAATCCCCCCTGCCATTTTATGATTTGGAAATGCAGATAAATGGCATTTGAATGATACCATGTCCATTATGATTATATACACAATGGTTCATGAAGAAAAGAAAAGAAAACACACAAGATACTTGAAAAAATAAATGAATATCTAGAAATGTTTTTGAAATATAATAAACTGGATATTCCATTGCACATATGTAAAGAGTAAGTAAATATGCACTTGTCTGATTAGGTTTGTGCCAAAACAGAAGAGCACTCTTGCATTGTTCTGCACCATTCAAAGTTGTTTGATTGAATGTCCTCCAGATTCAAGAGCAGGTACCGTTTTATTTTATGGCTTAATGAAAATATTTGCATAAATCAAAACTGATAAACATGGATAGTATCCAGAATGAAAGTACACTATTGTACTGTGACACGTCATTTGAAGTGCTCGGAGAAACAATTCCAATGGTGTGTTACTTTGCAAGATTGCTTAGCCCAAAATTGAAATTAAACGGAATGTTGTTTTGAACTAGCACAAATATTTAGCATGAAATGTTTAGTAAAACGGTACCCAGGCTGTCATAAATGACTGCATTCCTACCCATGCTTTAGCACGAGGTATATTGCTGAAAAATGTGTCACGGAATTGGTTATTTTGCTGCCCACCAAAGTAAGAATAATTTCTGTGGGTCTAGCTTTGCTCAGTTGTTAAGTTGACAAACTTAGAACTCAGGAATCCCAGGTTTGAGCCCCACTGACACCTTTGGTTTCGTGGGAGTGACCTTTTGCTCTAGCCTAGTACTGGTAAATCCAGAAAGGCCATTACATAACTGAAAAATGGTTGATGTGGCTTCAAACACTATACAGACAAATAATGTCTGAAAATTTCTTTTTTTAATTCTCTGTAGGGGTAGAGGTATGGCAAACAGACCAATCGCCAGTGTGAAACCCATACTATCAACACCTGTGCCGATGAAGCCCAAAATTGTTGCAGCCCCTCAGATCTTGAAGCCTGGAGTGTCTGTACATCAGGTCCTTACAACAACAGGTAAAGTTACATCTTCAGTGCAATTTAATCAGAATGTTTAAGAGACCAGTGTGACATAAGCAAAGCATTATAGTTTCTACCTTTAAACAAAGAATAAGGAGAGCTTTTCTATTCATCCAGAACTCGATGCCGTCGATGTTACACTTTGGTTAAGTTTTTACATGCTAGATTGTTTCGCATTAACTACTCTATGGAATGGGTTCATGTTTCATACATGTGTTCAGGGTCATAATATAGGGTCCCTGAGCAAGTTTCATATCTCTTGTTTGGATTTTAAGCAATTTATGCAGCCAATTTATCTAAGTATGTATGACAATGACAATATTTTATTCAAGACGTAAACTATACAGTTTCTTGTCACAAATATAAATACAATTGAACAATAATATAAAGTACATGTAATATCATAAAATATGTACAGTTTATATGAGGTAGATCTCAAAAGCGATGCTACGCTTTTGGATTATTCTGCATGTTAATTCACCATATACACACTTTAAAGAATAAAAAACAACTTGTTCTGCTTCCAATGACTTTTCTTTAATGTGCATCATATATCAGTCATGTGCAGTTATTTATACAGAAATTACTTATTGAATCCAAATTCCCTCACATCTATGAACAAGCACCTTTGAAATGTGTATTTAACCTTTTCATTACCTATATATCCGGATATATCTGGAACCTTGAGCACCGTATATACCATATCCCCCGTTAATAAACAACATGATATGGTTGTATGTATAGAAGCACTAGGTACACATTAGAGTATAGAATATTGGTATATAGTGTATTGTGAAACTTGATAACGACTTTTATGAATCGGTGACGTCATTTAAGCCTCTGTTACAGGCGGTGCAGGGGTACATTCTGTCTTTCCACCTATTCCACATGTTCCCTTTGTATACGAGAGAGTAACAAGGTCTGGTAGTGGAAAGGTTAATATTCAAAATTGATCTCAAGCAATTAAAATTTGGATTTTATTTTCAGATATAACTCTGCCAGGAACCAATACAACCACTGATGCTGGTGTCAGTGGCCCCAAGAAGATACCAGCTGGTCAACAAGTGTTGGTTATAAGGACCCCTAAAGGGGTTTACATAAGAACGCCTGACGGAAAGATTTTTGCTGTACGTTCAAAACCTCAGCCAGACTCGACCTCGCCTCTCGACACACTTGCCAACACGGGGAGCACACTAACCAACACACCAACCACAAGCAATACCACAATCACGGTTGTGCGAGCTGCATCCAATACAACTACCTCAGCAGCATCAACGGGCAGTATATCCACGCCCATAACTGTAATACGTCCTGGTTCTGGGGTCTCAAACTCAAGTAAGTACATGTGATTGATTAAATGGTGTAAGCTTCTTTAGTTTTAGTTTTTGTTTATAATGACATTTATTTCGTTGGTCAAAGCAAACAGTTTTCCCCCAGCAAGCAGAAAATTGCTTGTCATGCATATGTAACCAAGGAGAGAAAAACATGCAATTAGACTTGGACTCGAACCGGGGACCTAGGTAAATACTGTAAATGCTCTATGGACTAAGCTGTTTGGCCCTCTTACACTTTTATCTCTATCTTATTAATCGAGACCCCAACTACACAAACATGTTATTTCCCCATTTCTTTCATGCACTTAACCCTTAGAATGCTGGGTTATTTTCTAAAAGTAGATTTTTGTGTCGTCTGCTTTAAAAAACCATGAATATCTGCTTAATTTTGTTGAGAAAAGATACTCATAGTAGCAAACAGGTTAGATCACAGGCTAGCAGCCAATTTACTTGGCGGCTGGCCTGGAACTAACCTGTTTGCATATGCAAGAAGTTGGCTCCATCACTATAAGGGTTAATGATTTCGATGACAGGTTAGATCAGATTCACATGGCCTGTATCTAACCTGTTTGCATAAGCATTAAGTTAGTTCCAGCACTATAAAGGTTAAGATAATTTCTTATATTTTGCAGAACCACTTACAATTATCCGACAAGGACCTGGACCAATAAGAACAGTTATCCCAGTTACCATTGGCTCCAAATCAGGTGGGGCAGCCAATGCAACAGCCACAGCCCAATTAATGTCCCAGAAAGTGAGCACCATGTTACGAGGTGGAGCCCAGATAAGAATAGTCAATCCGAACTTGCTGGCAGGTGGTAAGGCCGTAACAACCAATGCTACGTCTGTTGGAAAACTGATTGTAGCAAACACTCTGTCATTTAGCGGTGGTAACGTAGTCTCAACAACAACAGCTTCCAAACCAATAGCCACAGTGAAGACTGTGAAAAGCACAGAAAAATCTCCTGCTGCCACTCCTATGGAAACTGATGAAAAGGTTAAGAAAGAGGAGGAGACAAAGAAGCCAGATTCTGACAGCTCTTGGAACCTTCCTCCGATTGACATGCAGGCATTGAAGATACCGAAACAGCTGAATGAGCCAGATGTACAGAGAAATGAACAAAGTAAATCCGACAGTCCAGGCATCAATACTAGTGTAACAACAAACTCAAAACAAGGCAGATCAGTTCCCGATAGAATGACCTCTGGGCGATTAACCCCTGGGTCAGGCAGTATGTCACCCACTGTATTGCCTCCTAATAGAGAGGTTAACACGGCCAAATTTTCATCACGTCCGTCAGATATAGACTTACATGAACTTCAACTATCAAATAATAGTCAAGCAATAGGAAAAAGTGCACAATCCTCCTTTGAAACCAAGAACAATAACTCTAGTCAAGCCACTGTATATCCCAGTAATACTTCATATAATTCTACAGGGCAGAATTTTGCAGGAAGTCAGGCAATGATGCCCCAACAAAATAATAGCATGCCACTTCAACCTACACAACATGGGTTTTCATCAAACAATTCCGCATCTAATAACATGACATCTCAGCAGGTGAACGTAGCCACTATTAATCCAGGTACAAACAACTTCACACAACCCCACGCTGGTTTTGGGCATGGTCCAATGTCTAACTTGATGGGGAACCAGCCAAGTTTCAACAACTATTCCGGGATGAACCAATACGGTCTTGGTAATGATGGTAGGAACCAGGGTTTTGGGTTTCCCTCTTCCACCGGACAACAGCACCAAAGGGCTTATGGAAATAATCCGACAGATCTGAACACCGACTTCAATAGTATTAACAATAGTTCTAGTTTCTTGTCTGAATTAAACTTTTCAGAAACAGATGACAACTTCCTGTCACAACTCAGTGCAGGAGATGACAGCCAGTCTTCAGGAAATTCTATGAGAAATGATTCCCAGCAATCTAATATGTTTATGAATAACACATCGTTTTCTGGGGGTGGAGGAAATAGCTGGATGGGAGGAACTGGGTCAATGGGCTCTGGAAGTGGGTCAATGGGTTCTGGATCAATGGGTTCTGGAACTGGGATGATGGGTTCTGGAACTGGGTCAATGGGTTCTGGAACTGGGACAATGGGTTCTGGAACTGGGTCATTGGGTTCTGGAACTGGGACAATGGGTTCAGTAAATGGAGCAATGGGTTCTGGAAATGGGGCCATGGGAACTGGATCTATGTCAATGGGTGATGGTGGTTCCATGGGGATGCAGGGAGGATATCAGACTTCACAACAAAACACCAACTTTGACATGTTTAATTCGTCCCAGCAAAACCCTAGCTTCTTTCCCAAGTTTGGACACAACCAGTTTCCGGTCAACAATGCGTTTGGCAATAACCAGTCCTTCTCCCAACAGGGTGGCTATCCGAGTGGGTCCATGTACCCAATGGGTGGGATAATGCAGCCCCCGATGTATGGCTACCCCCATTACCCATATCCCTACCCCCACATGATGCATCCCATGCCCTATTATCCAATGCCCTTCCAGCCTCAGTATGGGGTACAGCAGCAGCAGACCTCCAACATGGGTAATTCTGGTATGGGAGGCCAGGGAGGGGGTTTTGGTCTGAACATGGGCCAGGGAGATAACTCCTACCAATCTAATCAAACCAGCTCTGAAAGGACAAGTAACTGAGTGACGATGATCAGTTGATTTGACAGAAACTTTTAAACTAGTCTTCATCATGTTTAGATATATCTTTTATTGAGAGCTCTTTTTGAAACATCTTTATTCTACACCAAAACCCACTAATAAGGGCTTATTGTAAGACAATACTGAGTCCTTTATTTAATGTTTATTGCAAGAAAAGTGAGTCCTTTATCTAATGCTTATTGCAAGTCTGTTGAGTTCTTTATTCAATGTTTACTACTGACCATACTAAGACCTTTACTTTTGCAATGGTCTTGCCGTCAACCCTTGATATTTTTGATTCTCCAATAATCTAGGTTAGCTAGCTATTCTAATGAGCATAAAAACAGCTTTGTTGTAAATGACACAAACATTTAAGTTTAATGTTGCCTTGCTTCTGATGCTAGGGAGTGGTTGTACAGCAATATAAAGGATTCATGGTTTAAAAAGTCAGATGGGGATTGTTTCAAATCATCCGGAAAAAGAAATAGATTCTTTTTCCATAAATAATTTCTTTCTTTCATAAACTGTAACCCTTCTATGTAAATTTTCATTTGTATTTTTTCATCGAAGGAAGGACTGGTATTGGGTTGTAAGTTCAGGGAAATGTCTCAGATGTTGAAAGCTTATTAATATCAGTAAAAGATAGCTTTATTGTAAATAAATGTTTTATCTTTTCCATATTGCAGGCAATTATTGATATGGTTGTAATACAAGGTCATATCTAAATATGTTTAGAGAATCAAATATTTAAACAAAAAAACTGTTTCTATTTTATTTAAAACTGGTATGAAGTTTGATATGACAATGAAGTTTTGCCTTGGCTTTTTCTTTTGAATAGCTAAGAAATTGTTCTTAAGTTATTTGTAAATAACAAACATCTTTCATTATACCGTTTCTTGAAATGTTACTGAATGAATAGTGTTGATGGTTCAGTTAAGCATTCCACTTTAGAGAAAGATGATGAATATTTGAAGAATTTGTTTATGATCACTTTTATGAAAGATTACATACTCCAAAATGATATTCTTCTTTCAAACTGTTTTCTTTCTCATTCACTCATTTTCACACATGTCTAGCAAGAGGCTTCAGAAGTTATTGGATGAAGAGTTGAACTTATTCATAGTGAACAATTTCTTATTTTGTCACAAAGATTTATTTCATTTAATACAAGGAAAATATTAGTTTACACTTTGTAATTAATTGTCTTTTGCTATTTTATTGAATTAAGGCCATTCCCCATAATGCCTTGTAAGTATCTGATGAGCACATGCAATCAGGTTTAATTCCATTTTAACAAAAAATGTTGTCATTAGTTAAATGTTTTTCAATAATTTACGGTATATAGGTAGGCATTTATTTTCCTCAGCAGACATTGGTTTATATTTTAATTCACATTTTTATTGTAAAATGAAAACATTAAGTCAATAAAAGAAGTTGTTGGAAGCAATATTTGTGTGGTTATGATCTCTGAAGTCATTTATCAAATGTTTTCAAATAAGTTTTAACTTTTTTCCAAACAAATCTTTATTTTCCAAATTTGAAAGATATATTGAAACAACAAAAGGAATCAGAATTGTTCATTGTCTGGTTCTATGGTTTGTTTGGTAAAGAGCTAGAATGAAAAGTTGTGTCATGTTGGACATCATGACATGTTTATAGCTTGATATTTTTCATGGTAATATAGTGCAAATAAATGTTGTGTTTAATGTAGATTTTTTGATGTTTTGAATCTGTACTTGCATTCCTCTTACTTTTATCAAGCCATAAACCAACCCCTAAACAACTTTTGCTGCAAACAAAAATACAGCGTAATTGTGTTTTGCTATGTTTTCATATACAAAATATAGCAAAAAGGAAGACTTGATTAGAACAAGTTCACTATAATTTATATAGACATGGGAGTGTCCTTTTAAATCAAGTGCTGCCAGAACAAATGATGAATGCAATTAAGAAAAGGAACCTTGGTAGATAAAAACTTTCACAACATGGTACAATTTGATATTTTTGCCGCAAACATTATAGGTAATTAAGAGCAGATTTACTTTTTGCACCATCTTTTAATAATTGAATTGGTCAGCTGCAGATATTTAACACAAACAGTGCAGAATATTGGGTCACATAGGAGCTAAGTAGGAGTGATTACAGAGAATGAATGTGTATAAAAAAAACTCTTAGTATCCATTTACGTAGTTCATTGTCTCATATTTTATATTTTAATTGTTGTTGTAATTAATGAAATACAAATGAAGATATAGTGATACCTTGTTTCTTGTTTGTTTATCTTTTCCTTTAAGTATACTAGAGGATTTTGATTTCTTCAAGATTAACTCAACGCTTATTGTTCAATCCAGCTTCACCCTGTCTATTAAGAGCTCTGCTCAGTCTTATTTTCTGCCCATCTCCACCATGTTAAATTGCGCCCATTTAAGCAGTCACAGAGAAATATTGCTCCCAATTAGTGCTTGTGTCTGTCCAACCAGTCATATTCAGGGACCAGCAAGTTCCCTCCTATTCATTAATGTCCTCCAGGTTATTTCACTGGAATTTCGCAGCAGCTACCTGTGGCAGCTTCTATACGCTGATGGTTTGGCAATCCTAGATACTTCGCTTGAATCACTCAGGGAGTGTCTGGACAGGTGGAAGAGTAATATTGAGAAGGGCCTCTGGGTAAACATGGGTAGGGCGAAGGTTATGATTGCTGGTCCAAATCTTAACTTACTGAGGGAAACGGGCCAATCCCCTTGTTCTCTGTCTGAGCAGAAAGGGCACCAACTCAATCTTCTGCATCCACTGTTCAAGATGGGTTCACAAAAAGTGCAGTGGCATAACCCATTACTATACACATTCGACCAATTTGTTGCATAGGACATTGTAAAACATTGTGGGAAAAGGAGAAAAAGCTCTTAATGAGGAATTTCTCCTTTTCTCACAATGTTTTCTGTCCTATCAGAAGATTATTTTTTCAAATTCATCACATTTTGAAATCTTGTCTGCAAACTCTTTCAATTTAGGACCGTCAAAAATTTGGCTTTTGGTAAAGGGATAAAAAGGGCCCTCTCAAAGCAAATCCTCACTAAAAGCATTTGCATTGCGTTGGACGAAGGTTGATTTTGGTGACAAGCCTGAAGTGATGTCAGACTTCTGGTACCTGGCGACACGCTGTCGTCTAGAAGTAATGTTACTACCCTGTCTGTCTGTCGGTGGCAACCAGACATCAGCCACAAGAAGTTACGACATCGTATCTAGCTGTCGTCGGGTGGAGGCTGTGAACTTGCTGCAGCCACATGTTGTAAGACTGCCTGGAAACTGTTTCCAATACTGCTACCAATCCTAACCAAAAGACACTTACCAACAGCTATGAGAGGGTGTATCTACCCCTCATGTGTCAGAAGTGTGCCTCTTATTGGTCCAAAACTTGTGCGGTCTCTGCCAACAAAGTGATGAAACTACAGCGGAAAAACAAAGAACTGATCAGATGGATCTGTTTTGTGTAACCTGAGCAAATCATTTTCTTTGAGTCCCTCCTTGCTTAATTGAAGTTAGAAAGCCTCGCAGACATCATGCAATAGAGCAGTCTATGTTGGCTTGGGTACAATGAGCGCAGCTCTGGCTGGATCGCTCAAGTCCAATATTTGAATGTAACAGTGGAGAAACTCTGGCAGACCCAGGCCGTCTTTGGAGGACGTAGATAAGCCAGACAGGAAAGCCATTGGCATGGCAGAAATGGCACAAAAGGAGAAATTGCTTGTGACTATCTGAAAATGCTACCATCTGAATGGAGATGCACACATTTCTATATATGTTTTTTTTTATATGGGTTTTACATCACATCAACATTATTTCAGTTATGTAGCGATGCCCGACTCTTAATGATGGAGGAAGACCCCATACTCAACTGCCCATAAGGGCTGGTCAAGGCAGGTAGAACCATCGGCATTCCGTACGTCAGTCGGGAGACTGCCTCTCATGAAAATCCATCTCTCTCTGGATTTGAACCCACGCCGAGAGGGGCCATGTGATTTCAAGTTCTGTACTCTAACCACTAGGCCACGGAGGCCCCACACATTTCTATATTCGGAACCGTTGTCACCAAATACATGTAGTAAGTCCCCCTTTCAAGGTGTAAGCTTAGGGGCTTCCTCTATTGCTTATAAACCAGGCATGGCAATAGAACTACCGGGGGTAATATTATTGACAAAATGGTAAACCCAAATACAGGGTCAACACTACTTAAGGAGGTATAACATAACTTATCCTGTCACTAGTGTCATTTTGGGACCGATAACTAGGTGCCATATAACATTTGTGATATCCGGCACTAACCATATAACACATGAACTTGACGAATCATGACGTCATAAGAACGCCATGACGTCATGTTTACATCATTCTCTACTTATTTTTTCTCGTGTTTTATTTACATCTTGTTTGTTTGAAAGAATACATAAAGGTAACAGGATAAATAGAATAGATAGTTGGTGTTTTTGAATGGGATTAGTTTTCTGGCTCGGCTTCGGATTGTTATCCGTTTCGCCTTCGGCTCACCGGATAATATTCCTAAGCCTTGCCCGATAACATTTCCGATTCACGAGACCAACCATCTTTTCTCTATATCTCATAGCGAAAAACAAATTTTTTCTATATACATGTATTTTGATATAATCTGAGCAAGAACTACAACTGAAGAATGTGCATTTTCATAGTTCATTCATAAAGTCAATTTCCAACTATATTTCACATGATCTGTAGTCAACATATGGCCGTAAGATGCTTGGCAATTTGAGGAACAAACTATTTACAGAAAAATATGTGTTTACTGAGCAAATTTGTGGTTTGTCACATTAATTCTTCATTTGTGTGACAACTTAAATGTTCTAGTTTCTTTCAATTTGGTTAAGTCACATTCAGGGACGAGCAATTCATATATGGTTGTGATTGATAAAACAACTGTTAATGCAAAGAACAAAAAGGACACATCAAATATGATAGTTTTTAATAAACATTGGCAAGGATATAGAAAGCAATAGTAATTTCTTGTTTTGTTACGATTGTTTATGAATTTATCTGCTCCACGAGAGTTTTAACACAAGTATATGATGTAAAAGATTATTCATTCAACCTAGTGTTTACCATACATACAAATAACAAATCAAAAACATGTATGATATAGAATTGCTTGTTCACAGATGTGAGGAATTTGGGATTATAAAATTTAATTTATTTGAAACTATATAACAGCTGTACTATTGTATGATACACACTGAAGAATGCCAGTTGGCAACAAAGTTAGTTCATATTCAAGTATCTAGAGGCTGTATACAACAAATGGATATGTATTAAGATCTAAAAGTGAAACAATGGTTTAGATATTCATCACATACATTCTGTATATTTTTAGATACAGTTACGCCTTCTGAATGAATTTCGTTCAGAGCTATTTTTCTTTAAATATCATACCATATCGTTTCAACGGCATCTCATTTTGGCTTTGCAAATTGACCCATGTGTGAACAAGCAACTTTGAAATGACTTTCTTCACACAAAATAATCACAGGATTCATTATCACATTAACATCTATTGCCACATTTTTGCGTCTTGAAGCAGACAGCAAAAAGCATTGTGGCGAAAGGAGACTTTGCTTTTCAAAAACAATTTCTCCTTTTGCCACAATGGATTTTCAACGCATAAGCATATCACACAAGAAGAACTGGAAGATTTTCCACATGTTTACAAAGCTTTTCTACAGTGGTCTGCTTCAAGTAAAAAAATGTCGTCTGCAGTTGGTAAGGAATTTACAGTATAGTATGATCATCCACCACTAGCACTTTCAAATTGAATATATAACTGGTCACAAACTATTCAAAGGTGATTAAACGTCATCTGCATTCCTCATTGGTGTTGCACGTTTTAGAATCCAGATCTTTGGTTTAAAATTAAATTGCAAGAAGGGTAACACAGATTTGTCCAAGGAGAACCGATCAAAACCGTCCACTGCCTCTAACACTGTGTGAGTGTTTCTATATTTAGTAACACTTTGCTGGTCCCCTGTCAGTATATGAGTGTAGGACATCATCTCTACTCCTCCTGGTACCAAATTCTCTGTCTTGTTATATCTAGAATAACAAATTGAAAAATATTACAACATCTGAATCCATTCTATCTTTTACCATTTTGTATATAACCCTTAGAATGGTGGGTAATTTTCTAAAGGTAGATTTTTGTGTCATCTGCTTTCCAAAAACCTTAAGTATCTGCTTGATTTTAATGAGGAAAGCTATACTCAGAGTGGCTAACATGTAAGATCGAAGGCCAACCTCCAAATTACTTGGCAGCTGGCCTGGATCTAACCTGTTTGCATAAACATGAAGTCTGCTCCAGCACTGTATGGGTTAACCAGTGTGTCATATTCTTTACTATATAAGTGGCTAAGAGTGTGATTTGTCATTTTATAAATAAATGTGATGTCAGTCTTATGATCAGTCATTTATCTCTGATTTCAAAACTTGAAATGGCGGGAATAATTTGAGAATCCTTTATTGTATTTTTGACAAATCTAATTAACTTGTTGCTTTCAACAGATGTCTTCAATGAGAAATTTTATCTTTTGTGAATTTGTTTGGCTTGGAAGCAATAGCCACAAAAGATCAAAACCATTCCTGAATGAACCAAAGGTTTGAAGATCAAAAAACTATTTCAATGTTGTAACATAACAAGTGATGTAACACAAGTGTGTTGAAAATGAACAAATGCTTAATTTAACTGTTGATAATTTCCAAATTCTGATTACATTTTTTCATGGACAGGAAAAATCAAGTTAATGGCAGTAAAGAATGTAATAAATTGCCAATTGCTATTATTGCTTCTTTACTAGAAGTTTTATGAAAAAGAAACAACTCTTGCTTGGAAAGAAAAGAAAATCAGATTGGCAGCATTAAAAACATAAAACATAATCATGATCCCTGGATCCATACCAGTACTTTGCGTTATTGCACTGTTTTCTTGAAAAATTGCTACTTATACTTAAAACCTTACAGGCATCATACTCCCCTGGGTAAAGGAAGATGAGAGGTGTTCTTGGCATCGCATTTTTTAGCATTTATAACATCACTTAATACAGCAAATAGGTTGACTCAAAACCATTGCTGAAACTTTATTTGAGCAAAATAGTTGAGTATGAGTTCATTTCCAGATCACAACTTAACTTTGATGCTTATATTCAACTCAAAATTGAGCATGAACTTTGAATTTAAGCAAGACATTATATTTACATTTGTTTGGAGGGCACAAGTTGTGGTCATAAGCTCTACCCTTTACCAAGAGTAACAAGTAAAATTTATGAGCAAGTAATGCAAAGTGTGACTTACATCCAATTTTTGTTTATTTCCCCAAATCTTGTGACCCCAGTTTGTGCGGTAGCGACATCAATGTGTACGTGAACATCTGAAAACATGACAACAATTTGAATTTAATTCCATAAAAGGGAGTTTCTGACCAGATCAAAAGTTAAAGAAAAAAAAATCAGAAGACAAACATGTACAATAATCAAAGATCAAATTTTGTAACATGGAGTTTCTGATCAGTTCAAAAGTTACATAAAAAAAATGAACATTATGTACAACTTTAATAGAGAATTTAAACAAATACATGTATATATACATATATATTCTTTTGTAAAATTCTGTGAAAATAAAATGACAAAAGAAGAATATTGTCTTTTCCAATTTCTTACTTAAACTCTTATAGTGTTGGAACTGACTTCATGCTTATGCAAACAGATTAGATCCAGGCCAGTCGCCAAGTAAATTGGTGGCTGGCCTGTGATCCAACCTGTTTGCTACTCTAAGTCTCTTACCTCGTCAAAATTAAGCAAATATATTTAAGGTTTTGGAAAGCAGACCACACAAAAATCTATTTTTAGAAAATTACCCAGCAGTGTAATGGTTAACCTCATTTATTATTGCCATCTGCTGTTTGTTTCAATTATGGGCCAGTCTCAAACTTTCATGTAATGGGAACAGTTATTACCTGTATTTCCTGCCTCAATCTGATGCAGCCTATATAAGGCCACTCCCCCAGGGTAATTATGATGGGACGTGTATAAAAACAATAATGTAGTACAGATATTGCCCAGAACGTGCCCTACAGCTAGAAGTGCTAGACATTTCCCGAATAAAGACTTTCTCCTGTTGATCCATCTGAAATACATCGAGTTATAGATAAGAGGAAAATAATCTTTCTTATTAATAGGGTTAATGCTTTACCATATGCCAAATCTTAGACTGTCCCCAATTGAAAGAGTTTACAGACGACATTTCAAAAGGTTTTGAATGTTAACAATAATCTTTTGAAGGGGCAAAAGTGGTAAAATGTCATTATTGTTTGGTGATTGGTTAAACACAGTTAGTTTTCAATTTTTCAGTAACATTATGGTTTCATTAGTAATCTACCACTGCAAGGTAATAAAAGAGTGTCTTGCTAAAGGCCACTCCCAATACAAATATTAGGCTTCTATCATGAAACAAACCAATGTTGTCCCGTTTCATCCTCTAGACTTATCGTTACTACGACACAGATAAGCCAGAGGAAAATTGCATGTCTTGTGAAAACCTTAAATTGCAACAGTTGGCATTATGGGAAAACCTCTTTTATCCCAAAGATATAACTGTATGTCTATTAATTCTAAATTGGCAGTAAGTTTTCATTTTTGACTTATTTAAAATTTTCTTACTGGGTATTCAATAACATATACGTTTAGAGACCTCATTAAGAGGTGTATTTCTTATATGATAATTAATTCATTTTTTATCTTTAAATCCTATATCTAAGGTGACCATTAGAAATGTCTCATCATGAATAGTTCAATGTGTAACCAAAATATAGGATAAGTATATGTGTTATCTGGAAAAACTGCAAGCATCATACTCTTATATTACTCCAATAATGCCATGTGCACATACTTACAGTTTATTCATTGTATCTGCAACAACTACATTACACACAGGTATGACATAGACGATGAATCTCAACTCCTTGTGTGGAAGGAAGGAGTACAAGAACACAAAGGTCAACGCAGGAAGCACCAATCTCCGCAGCAGTGGTGACATGTAGATACCCAGTGGTAATAGTAGCAGGCTGCAGGATAAACTCCGTGGTAATGCAGAGTAAAAATACCATAGAAATGGCTGGGTCTAAATTGGCAAATCAAGGATTGATATAATACTTATGTAAACATATATAAACATACTAATTCTAACAGAAAATTAAGAAATCACTGTGACAAAAAGAGGAATTACTTGAAACATTCAATAAACCTTTTATGACAATGATTTCTGCTACACATCATGAAGATGATTTAAATCAATTCTGATTGACATTTGTTGTTGCTTTCAATTTTCAAAGCCTTGCAATCTGAAATGAAAAAAGAAACAGCTCCAGGTTAAAAAGGATTATTCTTTAAGTTATTTGTATACTGAAGATTGTTCAATTAAAGTTGAAAATTGTTGAAAATGAAGTCCAACCATGACCAAACAAAACCCAAAAGGATACTCCCCAGTCCGAGCTCTTGTTAAGGATTGTGTTGTACCAAAGTACTTCTCCTTCTGGCCACAAATATCGTCCCCAAAACATGGAATCTAGAGCTATCGTCAAACCTGTAGATTATATACAACAGGCCAAACATTAAATGAAAACCTGTAGATTATATACAACAGGCCAAATATTAAATAAAAACCTGTAGATTATATCCAACAGGGCAAATTTGAACTTAGAAATGTAGGTTATATACAACAGGCCAAACATAATTGATGAAGGAACCACTCAAACTTAATAACCCATAAGAGATGTGTCAAGTATCAACCCATTCCATACAGTAGTTAATGAGATACAAACTTGCATGAAAAAACTTAACCAAGGTGTGACACAAAAGCTGACACCTGGATGAGTAGTATAGCTCTCCTTATTCTTCAAAAAACCGAGCTAAGAATGCTAAAATCTTATGCTTCTTGAACTATCTATTTCATTCATGAGACATTCAATTCTTCACCATAGGGCCACCATCTCAAATTGCAACATGACAATTTCAATTGAATTGTTCATTTCTTTAGGGGCATAAATAATTTACATACAAAGTTTTAAGTAAATAAATGAAACTGCTCTTGTGGTGACATCAAACTAATATTTTCAAAAGACAGTTTATCCAAGTTAATTGAGGCCTTACCTAATAATGTAACTCCAGCAAGAATGGTAGTCATAGTAACAAACAGAATGGACACCTTCCTTTGTAGAAGATCCATCAGCAAATATAAACCGAGGAACATACATAGTTCGGACCTAAATATCAAAATGGCCACCCCAGATAGAAAGATAAACAGACCATGTTCCTGGTGTAGCCATGACTTCAGAGCTAACATTACTGAAAATAAAATAATCATACAAGTATTGTGTGCTTGGAATAAAATAAAAAACTCTTGAGATCAATTGATTGTTCGAGTTTGAATATTTGTAATGGGTAAAACAGTGTTTTTGACAATTTTTCAAGTTCTGGTTCAAACCTTTACCCAAAACCAGATTTTTGATTGTCCCAAATTGAAAGGGCAATTTCTCCTTTTCCCACAATATTTTCCAGAGTCGTCTGCAACAAGCAGGTAAAAAATCATTGTTGTTTGGTAGTGGGTTAAGACAACAGTCCACATTTCAATGGTGCCTTGAATATGACTACTGTTTAATCATAGGTCAATGAAAGTGGATTTATTTCCCTATTCCATAATTTCTGGGATCTTATAAATCCAAACTGTAAGCAATTGTCAATTAAATATTATTGAAAATAATTTCTTTATGAAGACAAAAGAAAACTATTTATGATTGAAATTGCTTTGAAAGAATAAGTTTCCCTTTAGCTACAATGCTTTCTTATCTACCATTGAGGGTGCATTATAAGAAGCATTTAATTGTAGAACAATTTTTCTTAACATGTCCTTATAGCAATGACAATAAAAATCTTTGCATCAAATTGAATTTGAAATAATAACACCCAAAAAACTCATATTGAAAAAAAATCTTCATTTGTCATTATGGCATCAGTTTGATATTTAATATGCAGATTTATAACAATTTCAAAATAACATATAACTGGGAAGGGGTTATAACCATTTTTAGAAAGAATAACATACCAACAATTAATGCAAAGATGTTGGGTAGAGTCCTTGTAGCATAGAACATGAAATGAAACTGTGATGACGTAACAAGCAACATCAACTGCGCGGTTCTCACGCCATATCGGTCACGCACAGCACTCGTAAAAGTCAACAGTCCGATCATGACAAATACTCCCAGAACTCCTCTTACTGAAATATAGGAAAAGGAAATCCATAATGAGTTTTAGATAGGACAGATTTTTTGTCATGTTAAAATTTCCTGAAAGATAACTGTTACATAGTTCTTACTCTTTATAATGTTAACCTTACCTTACAGTTGCATAGAATTCTTACATATGGAAGGAGTATGTTTTGATGATCACAAGATTGAACCATTTACTTAACCCTTTCCCAAACAACAAATTTTCAACTGTCCCAAATTGAAAGAGTTTGCAGACAACATTTCAAAATGTGATGAAATTGGACAATAGTCTTCTGATAGAGCAGAAAACATTGTGGGAAAAGGAAAAATTGCTTGTTATGAGCAATTTCTCCTTTTCACACAATGTTTTCTAAAATCTTCTGCAACAAAGACATCAAATGTCGTTATTGTATGGGAAAGGGTTAATATACACTCATACGAAAGCATCTGTAGCAGATAATCTAAGAAAATAAACTTTGAAAATCAAATTCCTTGCCGGACGCCATTATTTTCTCTTTTGGTCAAAATGGATTTATCCCATTTTATAATAAAAGAATGTTGTTATCATACATAGTACATTTTTCTTTTCTATTTATTTGGGTTTAACATCCTGTCAACAATATTTCAGTTATGACCTTGAATTGACAATCTGAACATGAACATGGTATGCCCACTTATTATAGACATACATGACATGGACAATGAGTCTTTGACATCTGGCTAAAACCGTAACCTTTTTAATACCAGGAGACTGGAGTAAGTTGTTTACTTACCTATATACTGAGCCCAAAGCTTTTCTAGTCCAAGTAAACGAACAAATGTGACATAGGGTACAGAACCAAGTGCCACAAAAACTGGACCAATAAACGTCCGAGGAACGACCCCTGGGAACTCTAGATGGTCATACTGAAATACAGAATAAAAAGATATCAAGCAAACAATTAAAATAATAATAATGATTATGATAATAATAATTATGATGATGATTAAGTATGGTCGGTTAAGGATAGTAGACTTAGGGTAGAGTCCACCATGCAACTTTTCATAAATCCATAATGGATATAAGGGTCTGTTATGCATAGCCATTCAAGAAGCAGAATCGAGAGAGCTTCATATAAGATGTAAGAGCTCAGTGTTAATCTTAGAAATGAAAGTTATTGTGTCCTTTTGGACACACATCTTTTGAAACTATGTGTCCAAGGGTAAAACTATGCATCCGAGTACCAATGATCCAAGCTATAAGATCATGTCAAATCGTATAACACTTGTTAATAATGATAATCTTAGCTTAAATGACTCAAAACAATGCATTTTGATAGAAAGAAAGCATGAGACAGCATCCTTTATGATGTTAACTACATTGTAAACATTACTTGAGAATGCTTCCTGCTGGACACATATCTTTTGAAATGATGTGTCCCCAGCAATTTTTATGTGTATATGACGCGGGACGCAGAGGTCAAATTATCACTGAAGAGCTTGTTTCATGATCAATGTAAAATAAATAAACATGTATTCGATAAATTGTTATTGTAAAGGCGTTTCGCAATATGCACCCCAATATGTCCCAAGTAATCATTTTATTTTTCACACTCCCAATATTCATAGACCATACCAGCTTTAGAGTATAAATATAGAAGTTCTATGATTCTCATACAATATCCCATTTATTCACCTAACTATACAGTCTTGAAAGCACTACTGGTTTCAGGCAATTTAAGAAATAATTTGCTTAATTTGTTGGAGCAACTTCTCCTTTTGTGACTTACAATGTTTTAAGCTTGTACCAGAAAGGTAGTTTTTTTTAACATACTTTACATATTTTTACCATTCTATGTTGTTTGCTGTTGGTGTCTATTGGGCGAGTCATAAAACCCAACATGAGTAAATGAGATATCAATGTATATGTTGACCTACCTGTGTAATGTTGGCGTTGTGATAGATGATGTCATGAATGGCTTGTATGTTGAAAGATTCTTCCACCTTGGAGTATGGACACACCAATAGGTGAACTGCCATTGTTATAATGGATAAAACCTCAAATGGAACCAAGCTGTTTGTCTGCATGGTTGCCGATTTGTTAAACTCCTGAAAATAAAAGAATATTCATTGAATTGATCAGTTGAACACTTTACAGTGTTTATCCTTTTATTATCATTCCTGCATCAGAACAGTCTGCTATCAAATTGGAAAAATCACAAGATTTAAATCATACACCCATTACCCATAAGGAAATGGATAAATGGTCCAAATTGATCACAAAAGCAGGAAACCAAAAGTTTCATGAAGGAAATTCATTTTCTTTTACATTTGATACAATCCATTATGACAAAGTGATAAATGGCTCCTTATGAGTAACTTATCTTTTTTGTAAAATAGGGTTCTAAAGAAAAGGCCTCTGCAGCAGATGTAGTCTCAATAATGATCTGTGAACGAAGCTTTTTTCGTCATTTGGACATTTATTGTGCTTCGCTCGAAGGCGTCAGTCAAAATAGCAATAGCCTTCAAGACCAGTTATCTGGACTACAGCAGATGATATCTTTAAATGGAGTTTAAAACTGTTGCAAAGAACTGTATCAAAAAGGAATTGCTCATATTAATGATATCTTAGCAAAACGTTTCATACAAAGCTTTCTATCCTACTTTTAATCTACCGTCTGATGGGGCTTTGAATTCCGACCTGTCACATATAATGAGGGAAGTGGTTAAAACTTAAATAGGTTGATGTGTAAAACAGAATTGCATTGTTGTTATGTCAGCTGAAAGGAAGTGACAGGCTTTGAATTTGTTCGAAAATATACAGTATCTTAACGAAATTCATTGGTATAAAACATGTTCGTTTTGTGAAGCTTTCAGCAACATGTATTTGGTAGAAATCAACATTTAGAGACTTACCGGTGGATTAAGAGTCGAATCAAATTCCCAAAGCAATAATTAACTTGAACTACCAAACAGTTTTTTTCAGTGAAACGAAAGCAAATAACTTTAGATTTTTACTGCTTTGGTATAATCATATCAATTGAAATGAGTGAGAATGGTCACAATGATTTAATTACAAATGGGGATATGAAATGTGTTACACGAACAGAGAGACATATCATATCATTTATTTTGCCATCAACCGTGTAAATTGTTCATAAGAAAACCGGTACTTTCCGGGGTTACAACAAATGCACATTTTTTTCTCAATCTGCTTACATTGTATTTTCAAGACAATTTTTAAACATAAATGTCTAGTTTTCACAAATTTCTTATGCCTATCACAAAAAAAAATCACCTTTATCGTTTAAATGATACCCCAGTGATAATACATGGCATTCGTATCCCTTCATATGTTCAGAGGGTTTACAGTTAAAACGTCCCACTGTCAAAACGTCCCGTTGTTAGAACGTCCCAGTATTTGTCAAAACGTCCCAGTAGGGGTAGAAAAAACTGTCAAAACGTCCCAATACAACGTCCGACTTAATTGAGTATAAGTTTGATAGTGGTAAGTAGGTTAAATAAGTAGATCTAGTTTAAATATTGCATAAATATATGTTATACCAAAGACCTTATGTTTATTAGGTCTTTGGTTTTACGTAACTGATTCTATTAAGAGAATTTGATAGCAATATAGGAATTTGGAAAAGGAAATATTAATATTTTGATATTATTTTTAATTAATTTGAGTAATTAAATACCAGTTTCACCAATGATATTTATTTACACAGGATACTCTGATGTAGTGTGAATTAATCTTTTTGTATGAAATGTCATTTCATAAGTGTATAACTGGTGTGTAATACGGTACACGCGTCGATGATTAAATCAATTACTAATGAAAGGTCTCGCGCGCGTCACTGACTGCGTGTTTGTGTAACGGCACATTATGGAATCAGTTAGTGTAAAGGTTCAATTAAAGTTGATTAGTTATACAATTAATAACGTTTGTAAGATCTTAATCACTCTACTCCATTTATATCTCTATTCGTATTTTCTCATATAGCTTTGAGGGAAAAAATAAACAACAGGCGCATATAATCAATATAAATGTAATATTTATTTTATTGTTAAACAGTTAACATTCAATACTGTTTTATTTACACAATTTACACAAATATACATAATATTTGATTGCCATTAATCCGTGTCTTCCTGCCCACCGTCAACGGGTGTTTTATGTGTATATATAGATGAAACGGTCTTCAGTAGGGCTGTAGTTGAAAGTAAACCTTCTCTGTGGCTGCAAATACATAAGGGAAAAGTTATGCCCAATTATTACTTTTAACAATAATCACATATGGCTTATGACATTATGCATCAATAAAGTATCTAATAATTTAATTGTCATTTGTGATTTTCAGTTCCACATCGCTTCTGATATGTATCAGATATGTTGCATGTTAGTTTTTGCAGAGACATAGATCTATGTCTCTGGTTTTTTGTAACATGTCAAATTGAAGCCATTATATTATGTTCAGCACTAATAAAGAGAGCAATTACACTGTGTTTACTTTTTCTTATATGAACTGTTTTGATAAAATAAGGAACTGTTCGTCAAGAGCAAAAGTTTTCAAAGTTATTTTTCAAGTAGACTATTCCATCGAAGACCTGTTATTAAACGAATATCATATACGAGGTCTTCCCCAGGCCTTTTAAGCGCTGCCGGGCCCCAGCGCCTTATTTTCAAATTCAGCAATCACCAGCGCCTTAATTTGTCCACAGCACCTCAAATTTGTCCACAGTTCTTTGAGTTTGCCCTGCATGCAATCTACTTGCTTCTGGCATTGTTTGATACACTTAATTTGGTTTAAACAGTGATTTTTGCCTTTTTATTAAAAATGGTACATAGAAACTAATGCAATGCGTTAAAATGAGGTATTATGAAGTTCGTGGATGCAGAGTCTCTTTTGTTATCCACTCAAAGCATCACCATGATCAGCTTAGAAAGTCAGTAGAGGCTAATCTGGAAGGTGCGAAATGTACACCAGGGAGATATTTCTTCGCGTTTCTGCCCAACGTATTCTTAAAATATGTTCTCCGGCATCAGCTCTTGTAAACTGTACATCAGGAGGCATATCCATTTGACATCGAATATAATAAATACGCTTTGATAAAAAAAAAGGCACTCCTTCTCGTGAAAGAGCACTTTCTACTTTTATCGCAATGTTTCTCCTGGGTTTGTGCTGCACATCAACAAGACAGACTGTATTGATCGGATGTGTTTGTCTCTCTGAGAGGTTCATTTGCTCGGTTCGTTATATAACTAAGACACGGGATACATTGTAAATTTGGGAAACCACGGAGAGCCTGCTGCCCTGGTCAGCCTGTGTGCTGATGTATAATGATTCCTCTCGATGCCATTCGTCTGATGGCTTGTTCTTTGATTCTTGTCTCTCTCGATTTGTCTTTGACCACAAATCAACTTGGCAAATGCAGTAAATGATGCTGCAGTTAATATATGATAGAGGGAAAGAGAGAACCTGGGAAAGAGCGGTTTGATGGGACCCTTTTCACGTTCTCCATATATGTGTTTACACTATTGAACAATAGCGCAATAGGGGACTCATGTTTGTACTAAAACTTACTTCAGTTCTGCATTGAGCCCTCAATATACCGCTAGAATAGCTTGGGGCACGTGATTTCCGTTCACAACAGTAGACCGGGACCGTAAAAGAAATTGTTAAGTTATGCAGCAGCACTGCTCATTTGCAAACACAATTATTTTTTAGTATTTTAGAGACTTGGACAAGCGGTTTCATTATGCCATTCTCTTTGTTGCTGTTGCCGGGTCTAGGCCTACCCGATTAGCACCGAACTACTTTGTCACACCCAGACAAAAACTGGGGTGCACTTTGATCCTTTGTTCACAAGAATATGGCTCGTTCCCTCATAACTAATTTAGATTCCACCAATCTGAATGGTTATGCGAAATTCATTAGGAAAAGTTATCCAATGTTCGCTTTTGGTTAAAACAATCGTGATTTAAGTAGAGAATGCTACTCATTGGCGAAACAACCGATATGTCGTTCTTAAACAAAGGAGAAACTCGCGTTACCTATGAATGGAAGGTGTGTTATCACCTTTCTAGACACTTGAAGTAATATATCAATCACGATATGATATTCTTATGAGGAGCTCATTAAAGTTATAGCATATCCATCCTTTCAACACAGTGGTTTCTTAGGTTCCAGGTCTTGGTTACAATGTTATGCACCCATAACAGACAGGAAGAAAACATTGTGACGAAAGAGAAAAAACGTTTGACACGTACAAACGGTTAGTGTTTTCCCCACAGTGTTTTCTTGAGTGGTAAGCAGGAGATATAACCTGAGTTAAAACCCGTTCTTAAGAAAGACTTTTCCATTCACCAACATCGAAACTTTTGACGAATCAAGATTAACGGGCGAAACATTTTAGCAAGAGACAAACACTACTTTCTAAATGATCTTGTATAGAGACGAAATTTACAGAAAGTAGAAACTTCTTATTTGGAGCAGATTATCCTTCAGCCATATTCGTTCTAAATGTGTCTGAAGCAGATGCGTTGAAGAGATGTATTAGGGTGTAAGGGATTGTAGACTCTTATTTGATATCTGCTAAAATCATCGCCATGGTCCGCCTGGAAAGTCAGTAAAATACATTCCGGAACATGCACACTGCATATTAGGAGATATTTCTTCCCGTTTCTGCAAAAAATATCCTATTAACCAAGAGGCCTGTCCATTTGATATCAAATAGAATACTCTTTGATAAAAAGAGGCACTCCTACTCGTGAACGAGTATTTATCTTCTTTTATCGCAATGTTTCACTTTGGTTTGTGCTACACATAAACAAGACAGACTGCATCTAACAAAAACACAGGGTACATTGTAAATTATGATATCAACAGAGAGCCTGTGGCCTTGACGAGCCTAAACGCGGGTGTATACCGATTCCTGCTTATGTCCGTCGAACGTCTGATGGCTTGTTTTGTGATTTTCGCCTTTCTCGATTTGAATTTGACCGTAAATCAACACGGCAAATGCAGATAAATCATGCTGTAGCTATGATATGATAGAGGGAAAGGGGTGAGAGAAAACCTGTGCAAAGGCGGGTTGATAAGGCCCTGTTCACGTTCCCCGTATAGGTGTTCACACAATTGGGTGTTCACTGCAATAGGACGGTAAATGACTCATGTTTGTGCAGGACCTACTTCAGTTCTGCATCGTGCCCTCAATATATCATTGACATAGCTTGGGGCACGCGTTTTTCGTTCACAACAGTAGGCCGGGCCGTAAAAGAATGATAACTAAAAATGATACACCACCAGCAGCACTGCTCATTAGCTAAAGGTGATGGACTCAGAATAAGGCTCGTTCCGTTATGACTTATTTAAGTTCCCCCAAATCCGAATGAATATGCGAACTTCATTATGAAACGATGTCAAATAGTCGCTTTCGGTTAAAACAAACGTGATTAAAGGAGGGAATGGATGGTTCTTATTGATAAAACGACCGATATGTCGTTCTTAAACAATGGAGAAGCTGTAAGACATTACCAGTTTGGATCACCCGAGTTGCCATTGCCATACCGAACACATAGGACGATGCATGCTGTACAGCTCAACAAAATGCAAAATTACTGCAGCTGATTGCTACTCGTAGATGCATCTACGTCACTAGACAGTCCTCCCCGGCGGGATAATACGACAAGAACACGATGCCTTGAGGACATCAACTCCATTGGAGTTCCTTAGCGTTAGGCCCATCTGAGTTAATGTAGTTTATTGAACGGGTGATCTAGATACTTTTGAAAAAAACAACAACACTTATCTGCTCAACTAAAACAAATGTGTACATGTATGTCCCATTTTGAAATGTTTGCAGCATAAGCTATTACCGGCTTTCTATTTTAGAGGAAATATTGAATAATCTCCTGCAATAATCAGTTTTATGACAAATGTGTTCCTCCATCTGTCTCAAATAAACATCATTAAACTTATTTCCTTTTGTTGCAACGACTTCTAAAACAACAAGAGAGCCACGAAGGTCTTATATCACACACCTGAGCTCATTTCAAACAACTTAAACTTTATAGTGCTGGAACCAACTTCATGCTTATGCAAACAGGTTAGATCCAGACAGGCCGCCAAGTGAATTGGCAACTGGCCTGTAATCTAACACTGGCCTGTAATCTAACATGTTTGCTACTCTGAGTATCGTTCCTCATTGAAATAAAGCAAATATTTAAGGTTTTGGAAAGCAGAGGAAACAAAAATCTATTTTTTTATAAAAACTACCCATCATTCAAGGGGTTATCCTGTTATATGGATCTGAGTCCTGGAAAGTCACCTAGTTCATTTGTCACAAGCTGGATGTCTTTCAGAGAAGGTGCCTTAGACGGATTCTCCGAATCTTCTGGCCAAACACAATCATCAATGGATACCTCCATCGTAGAACAGGCACAACTCCTTTATCCATTGAGATCAAACATAGAAGATGGCGCTGGATTGGCCATGAACATAGAATGGAAGAGTCAGCTATTCCAAGAGTTGCCCTAAGATGGACACTCATAGGTCAACGACCAAGAGGCAGGCCCAAAGTAACCTTGCGTAGATCAATTGAGAAGAAGATGAGGAATGAAAACTGGAGCTGGGGTCAAGTTCAGACATGGGCTAAGGACCAGGGGCCCGTTTTACTAAACAACTTACGGAAAATGTTTGCGTAAGTCATAATTGATTAACATGGATAATATCTTCAATGAAAGTACAATATTGCAATGTGACACGTCATTGGAAGCGTCTCGGAGAGACGCTTCCAATGATGTGTTACTTTGCAATATTGCTTTGCCAAATATTGAAATAAAAGGACTTGTTATTTTAGACTTACGCAAATCTTAAGCGTAAACTGTTTAGTAAAACGGGCCCCGGATACATTGACGAACTCTGGTTATGGGCTTATGCGCAAATCAGCGCGACGAAGGCTTAGATAGATAGACTCAAGGGGTTAAACTTGTGACTCATGGGGAATGGGCTTATCCTGGCCACAGATGCACTCGCTGATCAAACTTCGTAAAGGACCTATCTATGATACTACATGCAAAACATGAAATTCCTAGGCCATCCGGTTTCAGACACAAAATTGTTGAACTACAGCTTTATGCACTTCAAAGTCCTGTGACCTAATTATTGGAAGACCAAAATAAAGTGAATGACTTTCGTATTAGATCACCAAAGAATCATTTCTGTGGAGTTTGTTCAAACTGAAGTCAGGGGCTTAACCATTATAGTGCTGGAACCGACTTCATGCTTAAGCAAACGGGTTAACTCCAGGCCAGCCGCCAAGTAAATTGGCGGCTTGCCTGGGATCTAACCTGTTTGCTACTATAAGTATCTTTCGTCATGAAAATTAAGCAGATATTTAAGGTTTTGGAAAGCAGACGACACAAACGACACAAACGTTTATTGTTAAGAAAAAAACCCAGTATTCTAAGGGTTTACATAGGAAGTGGATGAAGAAAAACTTGACTACTGATGGACTGACAGATGGAAGATGTTCGTAAAAAATCCTCAAAGTTCTTCTCAAGAATGTTTATCTCAGGTGAGCAAAAAAGGCTGCAAGGGATGTGGAATAAATAAGTGGAATAGAAAAAGATCAAATTTGGCATCCATGAGTTAAAGGCCCACCTTGGAAACATTTTAATCAACAAATAAAACAAACAGAACATCTCTCATTTCAACCTCTTTATTATTGGAAACAAAAGTTGCCCTCTTTACCAATATAATAACTGTATTTTGTACTATATACATAACAAATAACTATGATATTCAACAAAGAAATTGATCTAACATGTGATATAATATCACACAGGCCAACTTATAACCTTTATCAGAAAATAAGAATTCATAAGACTCAGCAAAGTAAACGATAAGGAAAACATGTGTGTATTAGATTGTAAAACCAGTATCCAGTACCAGTAACAGTCATGGACAAAAATAGCCAATTTCCACAAATTGAACTAAGTTATCAAAACTGATCACATCAGCAGGTAGTTAAACCCTTTACCAAACGCCAAATTTTTCGACTGTCCCAAATTGAAAGAGTTTGCAGACGACATTTCAAATGTGATGAAGTTGAAAAATAATCTGATAGAGCAGAAAACCTTTCAAGTGAGAAAAGACAATTTCTCCTTTGACCACAATGTTTTCCAGAGTCTTCTGCAACAGTGTGGTAGTTGTTTGGTAATGGATTAAGGTAATTTGCAGAGAAAAGATAATCCATTACCAATAGAATTACAGATTAACACATTACCACCCAATGCCACATTTTTGCGCCTTGCAGCAGACTTTCAAAAAGCATTGTGACAAAAGGAGAAATTGATTGTCACAAGCAATTTCATCTTTTGCCATAAGGCTTTTTCAATCTATTCACATATCACAACAGAAGAACTGAAAGGTTTTTCACATACCGTATTTACAAAGCTTTTTTAAAGTCATCTGCTTCCAGTAAAACATATGTCATCTCAAGATGGTAAAGAGTTAAAAGTATATTTGCCTTCAATCACAACAGTTATTACCCATTTAATAGTTGTAATTCTATTTTTCAAATACACTAATATTTGTAAGTTTCAATCTAATCAAGTCTAAAAATACAATGAAAGTATCAAACCTTCCAATACAGCAGTAGAAACGAGATGATTAAACTCAAAAAGAAAGTATTTGTCTTAAGGCAAAGTCCTTTCATCACAACCCTTAAAACCAACACTGATTTACAAAAGAAAAAGTCTATGATGATTTGTTCATTGTATGTTGAGATGTTATGAAAAACTTTTATAATGCCTCAGTTTTCTAAACAAGCACATTAGTTCGAGAATTCAAAACAATACTTTAGTAAGTGCTTCACAGTGCTAGCACTAAATTCTTGATTTACATATGTATTCAGGTCTGCAACAAATTTCAGCAACTTTCAAATAGTTGCAAGCTTGTGATGAAATTTAATGTATATTTTGTCATAGATATCCTCTAAAGATGAATAAAAAAAAATGAAAACTATATAATTAAATGCATAAATCTACAATAAGAGCATGAGCAATAATGTATATGGTAACCAAAAAACTGTCACGGCTTTGGAACATTTAAGGTGCTTATTTAGAGAAGAGAACATTTGAAAATAAAAAAAAAATATGTCATTTAAACAATAGTTTTTTTTATTGTCGTCTGATATGCAATTAAAAGTAGATATTGAAAGCATAATTAATTCATAAAGTATGTTCAGTTTATATGCAGTAGATCTCAAAAGCGATGTCACACTTCAGGATTAAAATACATGTTAATTCCTTGTACACACACTTTAAAGAATGAAAAATGGTCTAGGTTTGCTTCCAATGACTATTTTCTTAGCACAATACCATACTCTTATCAATATGTATGGCTGTTGTGCACTTTTAAACAAATTCTTTTTTTTTATTTCCAAGTTTCTTCACATTTCTGAACAAGCACCTTTAAGACTCTATAGAAAGACTATTGGAAATGTTGTAAGTGATACTATGGTACTAAATTTTAACATTTTAAACGATTTCATTGCACATCATGAATGTAAACATAACTTGTAAAATAAATACAACTCTGGATTTCAAAATCCATAAACGGTCAGATCTAATTATAAAGGGCATGCTATTACATATAATAAGACTATTTGATTTTCTTCATTTGAAAACAATATCTAGGTTGTAAGCAAAGATTCTTTCAATAAAGTAAACCTTATGAGTCCTGCAATAAGAAACAGTGACAGAATTAATTTCAGCTAACAAAGGATATTTTTGCAATAATTATATTACTGCCTGGTAACAATATGAGTTTATAACTGTTATTTATATAAACCAAGGGTTCAATGCAGGGGATTAAAGATGAAGGACCTGCAATAGTCTTGCAATGAACCTTTCAGAATATAACCCTTTTCTGGATGCTTTTTTTCCATATAGAGAAATCATTCAACCCTGACCATTAAGATGGAATTGTACACTAACATGGAATTCTCATTGTAAAACATAATAAACAAATAAAGTAAACAAAACAAGTTTTCAAAAGGTCTGAAATTCCACTACAAATACTTATTTCACAACCATTACAATAATTTCTTCAAACACTTGATAACAAGTATGACAACTATTTTGCAAAAGGAGGGATTGCTAGTAACTATGAGAAACAAAAATCTCAATACTACCAGACTATTTATAGATTTCATAATACCGGTAACAATGATGTTCATTTAGCATACCTAGAATAAACAATTTGAAACGAAAAGCTGTTGGGTGAAAAGGTGAAACATATAACAGATAATATACAAATCTATAGCTCTACATTACAAAGCTCTGGGAATGAAATTCAAAGTTTTAATCTTGCAACTGTATAATAATTTTATAGTCTAAAGAATCTAACAAAACACCTGCACCAATATCAAAAACAAAAAATGTATGAGCAAAAACAATCAACAATGATAAATGAGTATTAAAAAAAAAAAAAAAATCATATGTAACATTAAAGTAATAAATTTTCACATTACTCCACTCCATTTAAATTGTCTAATTTGTTTATCCTTAGTTAAAACTTAGTCAGAAGTCTCTAAGGACATCCAAAATACATACCCAAGAGTCATAAACACTTTGAAAACATGTTCAAACGTTTTGACATATGAAGAAATAGCTCCTTACTTTCTCGGTTAAAATGTGTTTTTCCCAGCTGCAGTGGACTGAATATGAAGTGATGAGTTTAGCACAAAGAGAATCAGTATTTTAGATCTTATATCCATTGAGAAAAAAAAAATAAACTACTGAGAATAAAGGAAGAGTTTCTTATCAAATCAATTATTTCAATTCTAAATTTCACATTATATGACTTGCTGATTTTCCTTCTTCTTTAAGATGAATATGAGCAACTTAAAATGGGAGATTACATGTATTTGAAAGACCAAATGCAAGTCACGGAAAATAAAACAAAATAAATGTAAAGTTTTCTTTGTTAAAGCTTCTATACATAAATATACAGGAACATACCAAATATCTATTATTGCACTATGATAAAGTGGATTTCAAAGCAAAGCGAAATATCAACATATTATAAGGAAATATAATAGAATTATTCTGGCATTTTAATACAAAGTTAGCATATGTCCTGATTAAGGGACATGAAAAGTCCTTTTTATGCATTATTTCAAAAACTATTCAGCAAATTTTTCATCCTTGATATCTAACACTTATAGTGCTGGAACCAACTTCATGCTTATGCAAGCAGGTTAGATCCAGATTAAAAGTGTATTACCGCCATTCTGAAGACATATTTCGAAATCTACACAATATATTGGAATAGTTTGGCCTTTTGCTTGCAGTATTCTAAAATCAAAGCATTAATTCCTATTTTGTAGGTACTCATTAGAATCCTCTTGACAAGACGATTCTAATGAGTACTAACAGTAAAAGCTCTTAGGTCATTACCAAACAATTCAACATTTGACCAGTAAATAGCAGACAACTCTGAAAACATGGTGGGAAAAAGAGGAATTGCTCCTAATGAACAAGTTCTCCTTTTCCCACAATGTTTTCTGCCCTATCAGAAGATTATTTTTTAATTTCATTACATTTTGAAATGTCGTCTGCAAACTCTTTCAATTTGGGAGGGTCGAAAGTTTGGCATTTGGTGAAGGGTTAAAAGAAACAAAAAAGTTAGCAAAGAAAAAACAAACTTCTTATCTAGACATCTGCATATAACCACATTTCTGTGTCGGGCACACAGGGTTAATACTATTTACCCCAAACACTTTGATTCTTGAGATTCCGTTCAAACTCCTCCAGTGTTGCTGGCTTATACAGACCAAGCTTGATCCCTGTCTTGGCTCTGTTTTGATTCACATGCTTTATTGGGAATGGATTGAAAGTTTTCTGACGTAGATTGCACTTTTTCAACTGGGCTTGCAGGGAACTAGCCGAGTCCACACTCAAGTTTCGCTTGTTATTATAATACTGCTGGAAGGATTCTGCCTGCGTGTTATTGAACCCTGGACTGAACACTTCCGGTAGATGGTCAGACTCGAAACCGGAACCAGATGAATTTGAGCTACGCAAGTCCGACAATCTGACCCGAGCACCGTCAGAATGTGAGCGAACATTGTCAGCTGTGATATCACTTTCATTGTCACCTGACTTGGATGTGGTCTGGTGTGAGTTGTCCTGATTCATTGCATATTTATCTAACTGTTGTATCGCTGGTTTGTCATTATCCAAGTCATGTACAGCCAGATTTGAGGAACTATTATTCTTGTCTCCCTCGCCATGATCTGCATCTTGTAGAGTATCGCTAGGTTGATCTGTATGAATAATTCCACTTTCCTTCTCATCTATGATATCAACTTTCTTAGCATCTCTTGGGATTTCTTTTTCCTTTTCAGTCCATGAAACATTTGCATCAGGTATGTCAAGTCCAGATTCACTAACAGCTTCCATTTTATCTTCAGCACATTCATCGGGTTCCCAAACATCTTTAGTGTCTTCATAGAACTCATCCAGCCTTTGACTGTGTACAGAATCTGACATTTTTACATTGTTAGGTTTCCCACTCTCTGATGAATGTTTAGGGGAGCAGTCTGTTGATGAGTATGAATGAACAGGAGAACTGAGTGATGTCCCGACACCCGAATCATCATTATGATCTACAGCTAATGTTTCTTTATCAACTTCACTTATCTTGTCTAACTCTTCAGCTACATTGTATAGATGGTGAGCATTGACATCAGAAGTGATCTCTTCTTCAACTGCTTTAATGGAGTTGTTTGACTGATTTTTGCCTTCTTTCCATTTTGCTCGCTTTCCCGATTTTGTAATGTCACCATGAACCTGTAACAGATAGAAGGTACATAATTAATTAGAGACAAAACAGAAAATAATCAAGGGATCAATTCAAGGTTGAAGTAAATTCTTCTCATTTGTAGAGGATTTAGCCTTAACTTCAGCTTTAACAATTAGAATAATGGGTAATTTCTTAAGATGGTTTTTTGTATCATCTGCTATCCAAAACCTTAATTATCTGGTGATTTTTGAAGATGAAAGATACCCAGGGAAGCAAACTAGTTAGATTACAGGCCAGTCACCAATTTATTTGGCAGCTGGCCTGGTTCTAACCTGTTTGCATAAGCATGAAGTCAGTTCAGGCACTATAAGGGTTAAATTGAACACTTAGAAATGACAAAAAATAATATATATGATATATAGAAGAAATTTGGGGGATATGCCTATTAGACAATACACAAAGTATTAATCATGAAAGAAACAGTCAAGTATGATTAAATTTCATGCTTCAACACATTTTATAATCAAATGTGGCAGTTTAATCAAACTGATATTGTTAGCTGGTATTAAAGCTGTTTGTTCACAAAGTGAAGAAACTTTGGTATGATAATTTCATTTCTTGAAGACTGACTGTATTATAAGCAGCTGTATGAGACATACTGGAGAATAGCCATAGAAAATAAATCAAGATGGTATTTAAAAATTAGGAGCCTGTGAACAATCAATAAAAATAAATATGTATCTAGATTTAAAAGCATTGTAACAGGTTTGAAATCAATTGCATGTCATCTGTACATGCTTAGATATATTGACATTTTCTGCAGAAAACTTGAATTCAGCATCTAATTTTTGTCAAGTACTATACTGTACCATGATACAAAAAGTGTTTTGTTTGTTTCAACAATGTTTTATTTTGACTTGTTAATAGTTTCAAATGTGAACAAGCACCTTTAATGAGTTTACCTAAGATCCATAGATCCTAACTGTAAAACATTTGAACCTATACAGCAAATGACTCAGGAAAGCTTATTGACATCAGCCTTACTTGCATGTGAATACAGTCAGTTACCATGTTGAATGATATAATTACGGGTTTATTATTGTGAATATATCTCCTAATTCTGCAAGGGCTATTATAGATTTATTATACACTGTGGCAGGTGTTCATATCTACGGGGGGATTACTAATCATGGCACCAGCTGACATTAGTACCTAACTCTTTACTTCATGATTTTTATTGTTTAAACCCAAATACAATAAAAAGATTTCCAAATCCACATACACATTAACCCTTAGATTGCTGGGTAATTTTCCAAAAATAGATGTTTTATCATCTGCTTTCCCAAACCTTAAACATTGGCTTTATTTTGTTGAGGAAAGATACCCAGAATAGCAAACAGGTTAGATCACAGGCCAGCCGCCAATTTACTTGGCGGCTGGCCTGGATCTAACCTTTTTGCATGAGCATGAAGTTGGGTCTATAAGCACTATAAGGGTTAATAAGACATCCTAAACAACCAATTGTTTGCTTCAAATTCAGTCACAATGTTGTATAATAGTTTCCCAATAATTGTTATTAATCATACTTAAAAATTGTTGTCTGAAGTGGCTTTCAATGTAGCTCAGTCACAAAATCCCATTTTAGGGAATTGAATAAAGTTGTCTGACAAGTGACAAACATTACATCACAGATCATATCACAAGATAATGTGCATATTTGATTAAAATCAGTTTATCGGACGGTAAATTTCCATAACACTATACTGCTCATAGCACCATACTATTTCAGGCCATAGTCACATTACCTTTGCTCACTGCTTAAGTATGATATCTTTAAAACTTACAATTCAGTGCAAGACTATAGAAAGTGCTTCACAAATGTGAAGCCCTTACTATAGTCTTGCACTGAACCTTCAAAATGGTGCTTTGTAAATGACATATCGAGGGCTCAATGCAAGACCATAGCAAGACCTATTGAAACATGAATGGTTTCCAATACTCTTGCATTGAATCCTTGTTATGCATATGTACTTGTATATTTCTGGAAATTAAAGGTGTATTTAGTCAGCTATGCTTGTCTTTAACCCTTAGAATACTGGGTAATTTTCTAATAACATATTTTTGTGTCGTATGCTTTCCAAAACCTTATATATCTGCTTATTTTTGATGAGGAAAGATGCTCAGTGTAGCAAACTGGTTGGATCACAGGCCAGCCGCCAATTTACTTGGCAGCTGGCCTAAATCTAACCTGTTTGCATAAGCATGAAGTCTGTTCCAGCACTATAAGGGTTTAATATCCTCTGAGTCATTGTCCTCTACCGCAGAGTGTTATGCAAAAGCAGATAATAGATTTAGACTGCAGAATATTGGTGATAATAATTCAATCAACCATTATTAATTTTCATTCTTTACATTTGTCTTCTGCTACAACTTTCAATATAAGCCTGTCCTTAACCCTTTCCCAATCAATAAACATTTGACCACTTTTTTGCAGACGACTCTGGAAAACAAAGTGGGAAAAGGAGAAATTGCTCTTAAATAGCAATTTCTCCTTTTCCCACCATGTTTTCTGCCCTATCAGAAGATTGTTTATCAATTTCATCACATTTTGAAATGTCGTCTGCAAACTCTTTCAATTTGGGACAGTCAAAAATTTGTTGTTTGGGAAAGGGCTAAGTCCCATAATTATGCAGGAACAGATTAATGGCTTTGGACTCCATTCATGGGAAAAGAGTGAAAGATAAGCTGGATAGTGCAGCAGTCCTTTATAAGCAATAAAAATCAATTGTCATCTATTGTCAACAAACAAAAGCACCAATTCCAGAACTTTCCACTTTGCTTGTTTTGTACAATCTATCAATATCACACTTTAATGTAATAAACTTTGCAATTGCATCAGCTGTTACTTAATACATTAACTCATGTGAAATGTGGTAAATGGTGCAAATGGAAAGCAAAATAAACCAAATATCATACGACTCTATTTGGTAGAAACCATATTGTCAAAAAGAGAAATTGAGATGCAGAACAGTTTAATTTATCTTCTGCTGCAGGTGCTTATAAGTAAATGTTTAATAAGGAAAGGGTCTATTCACCAACTTCTCTCAAGCAATGTACTTTAAATAACAACTCGTAGAAAGACTACTTTCAATCATCCTAGAAATAAACTGAGGAAAAATGAGTTGCGATAATATTGTACAAACATTGAAAAATTATGTTGATGGCAAGTCACAATGAAAGGTAATCTCAAAATATTCCATTGGTACAATTGAAAATGTTGTTAGGATAGGGAGAAATTTGCCACATCGGCAGAAATTTGAGGATGATATAGTAAAGCGTTTATTTGTTTGTTTGATCATAGTTTTTTACAGTGTGTAAAAATTCTTTCAGTTTTACTGCAACATGCTAATCACAACCGATGGCAAGAGACCCTTAGTTTAATGCCTATAAAGATTGATAAAGCTGTCTTGAACCATTGGTTATATGTGAGTCTAGAGACTACAAAGTTTAAAGATTTAATTGAAATACATGGTTGATATCTACTTTATGTTGCACTGTGCTTGTAAGTTGTCACCATGTATGTTGGTATGTTGAGATATTGTTCACCAACATTTACTGTCTGTTGCCCTCTATGCATGAATAATTATGAAGCGGTATATTCAATACTCAACAGTCTTCCGAATGCAGTTGATAAACAATACAGCTATACGTATTATATATCAACAGGTAAGCTTAGTAGCATTTATCAAATTATGTATGTGGACGAACCACATGGTCGAACATTACAGACGGCTCCAATGATATTTTAAGATACTCAACATAGCGGGTAATTCATGCTTATCAGACAGGTCAACAGACGGTGAATGTTGGTGAACAATATATATAAGCTATTCATGAACTTGTATAGACTAATTTCTCTTTTAATCCCAATTCTTTCTTTCCAAAATCACAAAGATGTTATTCAATATATTTTTAATTCATAAGTTATGTCTGAAGTTAGTTTCATTTTGGCGTGTCACAAAATTCTGTATTAGTTGAATTAAAAGTGACCCTAAAAATAATCTTATCCCATTACCAAACAAACACAACATTTTACCACTTTGTTACCACTCTGGAAAACAGTGTGGGAAAAGGAGACATTGCTATAAACCAGCAATTTCTCCTTTTCCCACAATGTTTTCTGCCCTATCAGAAGATTACTTTTTCATTTTCATCACATTTTGAAATGTCATCTGCAAACTTTTTCAATTTAGGACAGTCGAAAATTTGGTGTTCGGTAATGGGTTAATCATCCACAAAAGAGCTACCTGATTAATAGGTTGTACTTTGCGTTGCCCTGCGCTAGTCACACTGTATGGGGGTGTTATTGGATACATGTTGGCTATTCGTGGACTTGCCGTCACAAACCGATTCTTCCCATTCATTTTTCCCTGTTTCGTGAGAAACAGATGATTGACAGCTATAGGAGTCTCGATCGTCGGTGCAATCGGCTTTGTCTTTGGTGCCACTTGTCTAGATGAGGCTGCTGTAAATATATATACATGTATATATTAACTTTTTAACAGGTGGGCTGATCACATGATCAATGTCTACAATATAAAACAGATTGCAAATGGCGGAGCCCATGAATGAGCAGGTATTTATGCAATTTTTCAGCAGATTACTTTTGTTTTCCACTCTTTTATATACGCCATTTTATTATGACTTTACCCCTTTATAAACCATGGGTTATCACATCATTATATACAGTACCACCAGATCCCGAACATTGATCATCGGAATTTAAGATATTTAAGTATTTAAGATAGTGGAAAACAAAAATAATCGGCTGAAAAAGCAAATATATCCGCCTGTTTAACCCATTACTAAAATTGTCCAAAAATAAATTACTTCCAAGAAGTTAGCTTTTCTTTTCACACAAAGCTGATTCTTTTAATTATTGTTCAAGCAGACTCAAAGCGCAGTTTTGGTGCATTATAACAAAGTATAGTGATGGTTAAAAACAGATTAAATACACCAGCAAGCTCAATAGATGTAGAAGTTCATTATCAAATTAATGTGTTAGAAATCCATGATGGAAAAAATATGAGGAAATCCTTGTAACGATAAAATCACTCTGGATTTCAAAGATTGGAAAGGAACTTTCTGAATAAGAAGGCAGACAAGCCTAAAATGTTAATTGTTGTTGTTATCATGAGAGGGGCTGTTACTCTAAATATCTTAGGGTGATCATGCTTGAGTTAGAGGTTGAGGCAACAAACATTTCATAAATATTGGTAAAGATTGGAAAGAAACTTTCTGAATAAAAGGCAGAAGAGCCTAATATGTTTATTGTAATTGTTAGCCTAAGAGGGGCTATTACTATTATTTGAGATTTTCAAATGATCTTGCTGGATATTGACCTTGAAGAAGTTTTATAACTATACACATTTTCATCAAGTTTTCTTGACTAGAAAATTTCAAGATGAAACTATCAGCTTTAAAATTCAACTGTGTTTCAGTAACAGGTTAACGCTTATAATGCTGGAACCAACTTCATCCTCATGCAAACAGCTTAGCTCCAGGCCGCTGACCTGTGATCTAACCTGTTTGCTACTCTGAGTACCATTCAACATCAAAATTAAGTAGGTTTTTAAGGTTTTGAAAAGCAGTCGAAACACAAATCTATTTTTAGAAAATTACCCAGCTTTCTAAGGTTTAACAGTTTAAATCTTACAATTCAAGATAATGTGTGCCTGTGCCTGTCGTTGGCGCAATTTTGCGTACTGTTTCTTCAGGGCGCTGATGTCTGTGGTCATTCTCTCCATGTAGGCCGGAACATTTACAGCGCCAGGACTGTCTGTGGGACCCAAACTGTACGCGCCGGGACCCAGCGAGGAAATATCTGGAACACTGCCCGTCCTCTGATCACCCTCCAGACCTGAGAGAGAGAATTGAAGAGGAATAAGGGAACTGGGTAACTAATGATTTCATATCTTCACATCTAAACCATTATAATGCTGGAACCGACTTCAGGCTTATGCAAGCAGGTTAGATCCAGGCCAGCCGCCAAGTAAATTGGCGACTGGCCTATGACCTAACCTGTTTCGCTTCTGTGGGTAAATCAGTCCTCATCAAAATTAAGTAAATATTTAAGGTTTAGGAAAGCAGACAACACAAAAAAATTAATTTTAGAAAATTAACCAGCATTCTAAGGGTTGCCAGACATCTATCATAGATTCTTTTTTATAAAAAAAATTCATACACTGCTAAGTGAAATTGCTTTTCTCAATTTATTTCTTCTTTTACAATAGATCTCACCAAATATCAAAAGAACTGTTCATCCAACAATTACACATACCAGTACAAATATATATATATATAATGTACTCTATGTATTGCTCTTTCTCAAATACATATTGGAGACTATTTTGAGGGTTCAATGCAAGACTATAGTAAGTGCTTCATAAACATGAACCACTTACTATTGTGTTGCACTGAACCCTCAATATTTGGTAAATCAGTTTTTCCCTTTTCTCAATTAAACCAGATCAAACAATATTTAACCATTTGCTTGATGTCATGTGTCTGCTACAACTTTTCTCTATTCCCACTAAAATGTTTACCCTAAATATTGAAAACCTTCTAATCATATCCTAATTTGAATTCGATGGTTCAGCGCAAGACTATAGTAAGTGCTTTACGTTTGTGAAGCACTTACTATAGTCTTGCGTTGAACCCTTGAATTGGTGTCTGGAAACCATTCAATATGGAATAACACATACGTTGTACATTTTGGTTATTTGATATTGACATGTTTTCCCAATAGAGTGATTTAAATTGAATATTCATATATACCCTTTGTGCATCTGTGCCACTACCAGATTAATGACAATTTACTGTCTCATGATTTTAACATTATTACTTTCTACTCATGTCTAACCATTCAAACATAAATGTTATAGACAATTGATACCAATAAGAAGCTGTCACAAAAGTCCTGGTGAGAGAGAGTGGATTACTTCATTGATGCCTTTGTTAGATTTGCAGCATCAGTACTACTAATCAATTCAACAAAGTCATCAAAACCTTTCAATTTATTGAATTGCATCACATGAAAAGTCAATGAAAGCATATTTAACACAATGGCAATCTGCTTATTGAAAACAAATTTTGCCTTGATAACAATATTCATGTATTCCAAATGTTATCTGCTTCAATACATTAAGATTCACCAGTTTCACCTGTTCTTGAAGATCATTGGTAGTCTTGTAGCCAAAACTCAGAGTTTTAAAATAAATAAAGATACAGATAATTTTTTTTTTTTATATGGGTTTTACATCACATCAACATTATTTCAGTTATGTAGCGATGCCCGACTCTTAATGATGGAGGAAGACCCCATACTCAACTGCCCATAAGGGCTGGTCAAGGCGGGTAGAACCATCGGCATTCCGTAAGTCAGTCGGGAGACTGCCTCTCATGAAAATCCATATCCCTCTCAGGATTTGAACCCACGCGGAGAGGGGCCATGTGATTTCAAGTTCTGTACTCTAACCACTAGGCCACGGAGGCCCCAAAGACACAGATAAAGCTTATTCAACAACTCCTTTAAGGTTAATGGAAGAACTATCATGCTGAAAATAAGGTTGGAATGCAATTTTAAGTATATTCGTCAAATCAGGGCATTCATTGTAGGTATTCATGCTAAAGTCACTTCCCCTTCAGTACTGCAAAATATTCTTTCTAACTAAGCCACTGACTGCATTACCCCAAAAATAGGCTAAAATGATCAGGCATAAGAGGAAAATGAATCCCATTTGATTACCTACATTTCATATTTTGCCTAGGTTAAGTTTCCAATTCAGGAATATTGTGTATATTTTCCAAGTCTTACACCCTACCTACTGAACTAATTAGGCTTTCTTAAACGTTTTAACACCAAATTTTTAACTGTCCCAAATTGAAAGAGTTTGCAGACGACATTTTCAAGAAGTGATAAAATTGAAAAATAATCTTCTTATAAGGCAGAAAACTTTGTTGGAAAAGGAGAAATTGCTCGTCACAAGCAATTTCTTCTTTTCCAATAATGTTTTCCCGAGTCGTCTGCAACAAACTGGTAAAATGTTTTTATTGTTTGGTAATGGGTTAAATGAAAATGAGGAAACATGCATCTACCACTGTAAAGTTCCATTACATCAATTGGGAAGAGTATTCCAAATGAACTATTTAATGATTCCTCCCCATCAGTTAACACTGTCAATTCTCTCTGTCCTAGAACAATACTGCTCTCATGGTGCAGTAACCAAGGTGACAGCAGCAGACCATTTCAATGATTGGTCTGGTAAATTTGTTTTCCACAAAACCGTAGTAGTTGGAAATGAGACAAACCCAAAACTCTAAAATGTGAAGGAACTATATGTTGAGAGATGTCTATGCATTATTTGCCTGCATTGAAAATAAATAGTAGGCTGTAAAAACTGGCTATTTTCTTTAAAAACAAACTTTTTTTTTTTTTTTAAACACTATTGTTTCATGGAATTACATCAAGAGTCAATATTGTATTTTCTGATTGCCCATAAAAGGTAAATAAAGTAGGTTGTAAAAACAGTCAGGGCACATATGCAAACCAGATTTTCTATATCAAAGTAGTGTGTGTGCTGTAAAATTCATTCTACATCATTTTCTTTTGTTGTTCAAATTTTATTTTAACATTTTCTACAATATTTTGTCATAATCCCTTGCTTACTTTCATTGTTTGATATGGAACTGGCTAAAAGTCAGATTGTTATGATGTCTGTATCCTAAGTGTTATTGAGGGCAATTACTTATAGAACTGTGTTTTAGACCATATAATGCTAGAATAGACTTCATGCTTATGCAAACAGTTTAGATCAAGGCCAGCCACCAAGTAAATTGGCGGCTGGCCTGTGATCTAACCTGTTTGCTACTCTGAGTGTCTTTCCTCATCAAAGTTAAGCAGATATCTACGGTTTTGGAAAGCAGACGACACAAAAATCTGTTTTTAGAAAAAATTACCCAACATTCTATGGGTGAAAGTATATCTTTATCAAAACTGCACACCATTTCAAGCCATTGAATGCTTTCCTACACATTATATACAATTATTGCTCAGCGGTGAGAGGTTAATGTTCCCTTCAGTAGCATTGACAATTTAACTCCTAACCTCATGGTCCTTCACTTTGACATATTTACCGCAGAAACCTTCACAAACAATCATGACAAATGGATAAATTGCTTAAAATGAGTTTAGCAATTTTCAAAAATATTGTATTGAGACAGAAGAGGAAATTGCTTGCACCATGCAATACCTCAACTTTTTCAATTAGCATCAGTAATAAAAAAGAAAAGTTATTTTTGATACTTTTTAACTTTTGCCTGATGTTATAAACCCATGATTAAAGACCCATCACAAAATCCCATATGAAAGAATGGGTTAACCCATTACCAAACAATATTGACAGTTTACCACTTAGTTGCAGACAACTCTGGAAAACACTGTGGGAAAAGGAGAAACTGCAAATTTCTCCTTTTCCCACAATGTTTACTCTATCAGAAGATCTCTTTCAAATTTCATCTCACTTTGAAATATCGTCTGCAAACTCTTTCAATAAGGGACAGTCGAAAATTTGGTGTTTGGTAAAGCGTTAATGAAGGGATAAAGACACTTATAAAACTGCAAGTAATCAAAAGGGCAGAAGACATTGACCTGTCTGATTGCAGGTATTGCGTCAGACTTGTATTGATCATGGGGTGAGATTTGTTAACATTCAAAATTTATTTGTAAAAAAGAACCATGCAGAATTATACCATGAAAGGAGGTAATCCTGTTCTGAGTTATATTCATAGATAAAACATTTCTTTCACAGTAAACCCCAGGTAGATTGAGAGTATTTTAAAGTATCGATGCAAAACTTTAAGCAACTTTTTCACAAAATTGAAGGATATATGCTATATTTTTCACTTAAAATACACCTTAATTTATCATATTTAAAATGGTTTACTCCTGATTTCCCTTATGCAAAGCTTCACATTATGTAACCTTATTGTGGAAGGGAAATGAATTTTGATAGAATGAATTCTAAATTCATCTTCAAATCATTGTTCTTCCTATGAGTCATCTAAAAGTGCATAAAAATTCAGAGACACTGCACATCTACATGTATAATTATACAGTCGAGCCTCGATAGTCCGAACGTCGTTAATCCGTATTATTTGCCATCCGAACAGAATTTGTAGGGAACGGTCCCTGACCTTCATTAATTCCACTGTTTAATCCGGAAAATCCGCGCTCCGGCTCCGGACAATAAAAGTCGGGAACCAAGCCAAACTTTTAATGGAATATGCACACAACTAATCCGGGAAACCAGCATAATGATTTTTTTTTTTTGTGGTTAACTACGTTTTTTGACGATACGGTAATCCTACATTCACACCTTTGGCAAATTGACACATATGCTTGATCATAAAATGTCACCAAGTGTAGTGTAATGAAAGGTGTTGATTGTTTGTAAATCGGTCGTTTAGTCAGTTAACTGGTCTAATCTAATTGTAATTATCGTCAAGTGCAGAAAGTCGAGTTTGTAAAAGGTGTTAACTTGCTGCATTGACAGCGACCAGGAGACAAAGTCTGGCAATCACTTTCAACTATTACGCTTTTTTTACTTCATAGTAATTATTATGAAAAACGGTGTATAGGTAAACATTTCACTGGAAACTCTCTGATTGTTTATTCCGGATTAATACGAACATTACTCGGAGTCTCCTGGGAACGAAAGTATTCGGATAAACGAAGCTCGACTGTACATATGTCTGTATCGAAAATTGTTGACATATCATTACAAACGACTTTTGTCGACTTCTTTATCTATTTTAACCATCTAACAAACTCATTGCATCCATAACTCCATTTTGATATGTTTGTATTGTTTTAAACCCCATATCAACATTTTTTTAATTATGTAACAGTTTTCCTGGATCAAACAGAACATAATAGAACAGGTTCAATGCGAGAGTATAGTAAGAGCATCATGTTTAATCCCTGTGAAGGATTTAGAGACAGTGTTCATGAACTTCATGGACAGAAATGAATGGCCATTTGTTGTTCATGTCTGTTCATGAACACAGTTCTAGAAATCTTTGCATGGGAAGCTATCATAAACCTGCATTGAACCCTATAGATATCTAAATTTAACTTTGACTCGTATCTAACTCATATCTGCTGCAGAAAACTTTTTTTTTTCACCATGAATATTTTGATCTAAATAAAAAAATAGGGTTATTCAAGTGTGAAAAACCATTTAACAAGTCACCTGAAGAATTAAAATCTCACTCCAGGGGTTAACAATAATAAAAAAGAACCTTTCAGATGTTTTATTCTCAATATTGACAATAAGGTTTGAAATCAATCAGCTTCAAAAAGGTTGTAGACGTAAAAGAATAAACACAGTCTTCCTAAAACATCTCAGATAGTCCTTAAATGGTAATATAATGAGGAAAGGGAAAATATTGACGGTTTGATGTAATACTAGAGTAAGTGCTTTATGTTTATGAAGCACCTACTATAGTCTTGCATTGAATCCTCAATATGCAAATGCCACAAGTTTATGGCCACTCTTTTCTTAAAATCTAGTATGTTAACCACTATCTGCCGTAAAAATCAGAGGGGGGGGGGTCTACAAAATAAAACATATCTGAATGCAATCTGTTACATGATAACTCATCTCTTTTTACCCTTTCCATTATGTATAAACAAATGTTAACCCTTATTGTGCTGGAACCAACTTCATCCTTATGCAAACTGGTTAGATCACAGGACAGCCGCTAAGTACATGGTAATGCTAGCTAGCCTGTGATCTTAACTGTTTGCTACTCTGGGTATCATTCCTTATCAAAATTGAGCAGATATTTAAGGTTTGGGAAAGCAGACTCCACAAAAATCGATTAATTAATCTATTGAAATAATTCATGAACCTGTCCTTGATGTTCCTGTTCATGAACCTGTTCTTCAAATTCATGAACAAGCTTTGTGTTATTGAACCTTTTACAGAGGTGGACTCGAACATTATTGTTATCCTGTATCCAAGGCAGGCCTTCATGCTTCATGGTTCAGACTCAGTATAGGGAAATGAGACATGTTCTATGTGTTTAGAAGCTTAACTGGTTTATTCCTGTTTTCACCAATTGTTGAGTTATACCAAGACATTCTCTATATCCAAACTAATATTTAGTAACCTTGGAGAGATCTTTTATATAGAATGACATGTATTTAACTTGTACAAAATCAAAGTGACAGCACACAACACACCTTAACCAATTACCAAACAATAAAAACATTTGACAAGTTTGTCGCAGACAACTCTGGAAAACATTGTGGGAAAAGGAGAAATTGCTCTTAACAAGTAATTTCTCCTTTTCCAACAATGTTTTCTTTCCTATCAGAAGATTATTTTTTAAATTGCATCACATTTTGAAATGTTGTCTGCAAACTTTTTCAATTTGGGACAGTAGAAAATGTTGCGCTTGGTAAAGGGTTAAGCATTACAAATATATTCTCAATCAGACTGGGGAGATGCCATAATGACATTGACAATTTGGATTTGGACAATTAACATTACCTTTCTATCTCATGAAGACAAAACAATACAAATGATCATCACCAAATCAAATTTTCATTTCTACCTTTTTTCTTCCTCAGGCAATCTTTATTTTTTACAATATTCAAAATTATTAACATGTTTTACAGGTCATGAATAGTTCACGTACTTCATGTGACCTATTAAATCTGACATTTGTGAAAATTCAAACAATTAACCTATTTTTACCTCCAACTATAACACCATTTGACCCCTTACTCCTACAACCTTACTTTGACTCTTCCAATGCATGTTTTATGAAGCCATTCTTACAAAAAGGATAAAATGCTCTTTAACCCATTACCAAACAATTACATTTGACCAGTTCATAGCTGACGGCTCTTGCATCATGAAAATCTAGCAGATATCTGAGGTTTTGGAAAGCAGACATCATAAAAATCGGTGTTTTTAGAAAATTACCCAGTATTCATGTTTTTTTTTTTAAACGACCACATGTGCATGAAATTAGCTTGTTTAGTCTAAGGCTAAATGAACACAAGGCGACATGCAATTTAATTTGCTTGTACTGGAGGTGTCTTGATGACTGTCATCCCAAAAAAGCTGTTCTTTGTTTTATACAGGATTCTGTTTCCTTTTACTATGCTCAATTAAAATGTAACTGACTGTTTTTCCTTCAAAGACTTACTATTACAGCTAGAAATCAGACTCCTAGATAAGATATACGAGAGATATTTGCATGCAGTAAACTCGACAAGAAATCAGTGAAACCTAATGCGTAACCACAGAGTAGGGTTAGACGAGAAAATAAATAGATGTCAGCAATGCAGCAATGTGGGTACAGCTAGTATCTGGATTTCTGATCAATTCCTTTAACCCTTTACCAAATGCAAATTTTTCAACTGCCTCAAATTGAAAGAGTTTGCAGAGGACATTTCACAAACAAGATGAAATTGGAAAATAATCTTCTGATAGGACAGAAAACATTGTGGAAAAGGAAAAATTGCTCATTACGAGCATTTTCTCCTTTTCCAACAATGTTTTTGAGAGTTGTCTGCAACAAACTGGTCAAATGTCGTTATTGTTTGGTAATGGGTTAAGTAGAAAAAGTCACATAGAAAATAAAAACATCAAATACCTGGTGGGTTGGTTTCCAAAACCATCAAAACAACATAAGTCAACTGCCCTTTTTAAATGTTCAAATCGACTGCTCTGTTATAAAACACTGACTACTGTTTCCCAATAGCTCTCTTAACCACAAGTGGCGGAGTGTCCCAATGTGTGTCTCGTTAACCCTTAGAATGCTGGGTAATTTTCTAAAAATAGATTTTAGTGTCGTCTACCTTTCAAAACCCTAAATATCTGCTTTATTTTGATGAGGGAAGATACTCAGAGTGGCAAACAGGTTAGATCACAGGCCAGCCGCCAATTTACTTGGCAGCTGGCCTGGATCTTAAACCTATTTGCATTAGCATGATGCCAGTTTCAGCACTATAAGGGTTAAGGATACTACAGTAGGTAGCTGTATTGGAGCAGACTGCAACAACTGCGTCTGTTATATGTAGGCTTCCAATAGTCATCAATATTACAATAGACACAGTCACAATATGGGGGCTTGTACAGTACCTTTCTTATATGATATGAAATAATCTTGGGTTAAATTATCAAAATATAAAAATGTCCTCCATTAATTATTGTGTTAACATTTTTAGCTAGAAAATACAAGCTAATGTAACAAAAAGCAATATTTAATCCCACTATCATGGCCAAAGGGTTGCTTTTTCTTATTTTATCATTGCCGTCTGCTGTTACAATAAATTAGGATCATTCACAAAATCAAATATGGAGGAACAGTTGAAGTGAGAAATTGCAAATAGCACCATCTATTCTTCTATTCAATAATTATTTGTATACAAACCTACAAAAGAAATGTATCTTTGTTCTTATATCATTTCCTATCTCATTTGTAAAATCCTCAAATTTAGAATGATACAACTTCTAGGCTAGGAAAAAGGGAAAAGTCAATAAGTCTCTGAATCCTATATCTATTTTTGCCATAACATCAACACCATTGTTTGTTCATTCAGTTCTAATGCAATAGCATAAAATAGTATATTGCCATTCACATCTTAATTATAGGATATTTAGCTTAAATGGATTTTACAATTTATGCTTTTGTTAAAGAGCTTTAAATCTGAATATGATATTCTAGTTGGATATGAATGGAGGTGTACTGTTATTCCGTTTAGCAAACTCTTTGCTTGTGAAATTGTCAAAAGAGATGTTTTCAGCCTAGATCTAACTACAAAGTACTTCTCATTGCACTTAATTTACCCACATTTTGCTCAATGTGAGAAATACCACCATATTGGTAGCTTGTGTTGTCTGCTGCAAGTGTGTTTAAAAGTATAAATATGTGAGGGAATGAGTTATCACATATTGGTTGCTTGTGTTATCAGCTGCAAGTGTGTTTAAAAGTATAAATATGTGAGGGAATGAGTTATCACATATTGGTTGCTTGTGTTATCTGCTGCAAGTGCGTTTAAAAGTATTAATATGTGAGGGAATGAGTTATCACATATTGGTTGCTTGTGTTATCTGCTGCAAGTGTGTTTAAAAGTATAAATATGTGAGGGAATGAGTTATCACATATTGGTTGCTTGTGTTATCTGCTGCAAGTGTGTTTAAAAGTATAAATATGTGAGGGAATGAGTTATCACATATTGGTTGCTTGTGTTATCTGCTGCAAGTGCATTTAAAAGTATAAATATGTGAGGGAATGAGTTATTACATATTGGTTGCTTGTGTTATCTGCTGCAAGTGTGTTTAAAAGTATAAATATGTGAGGGAATGAGTTATCACATATTGGTTGCTTGTGTTATCTGCTGCAAGTGTGTTTAAAAGTATAAATATGTGAGGGAATGAGTTATCACATTACCACCTAACGGCACATTTTTGCATCTTGCAGTGGACAATATTAAAAAAGCATTTTGGCAAAAGGAGAAATTGCTTTTTCAACCTATTCACATATCACAATAGTAGAACAGCAAGATTTTTCACATGTTAACAAAGCTTTTCTAAAGTCGCCTCCTTCATTTAAAAAAAATGTTTGCAGGTGGTAAAGAATTAAGCTCAAGCCTTTATGTAACATGTTGAAATAAACTGCAGGGTTATGATATAATGCCCTTTACAAATTCAAAAATATATTCAATACTCCTTAATATATAATAACAACAATACCGGTTGAATAACCAATTGAAAAAATCTCCAGCTAGCGAATAGGAAAATGTACAGTTAGAGTTTTTTAGTAGTAGAACAATATCTGAGCAAATGCACATCTGTAGAACACAATGTGGTCTAAGTGCTAGCTTGTGATGTCACATCTCTATTTATAGACTAATTTACCCACAACTGTTATAGGGAAATGAAACAAGTTAGTGCAAATGCGCACCTGTCTAACACAAATGATAAGCAAGGGAACAGTGAAATTGCTTAAGCCATACTTGTGCTCATTTACACTTAAATTGTGAAAGTTCTAGAATAATTGAAAATTAACTTAAAAGTACTTTATATTTCCTTTTACAGATGAATTGAGACTGTAACATGTTCACATGATGCTTTTAAAAGAGTGAATACTATATGGTTTGTTGACAATTAGCAATAAAACAAGGACAGCCGAGAAATGTTGGGAACCAATAAAACCCAAAAATTCTCCATTCTGAATGTTAACATTGTTAATAATGGATAAATGAGAGTATTTTTAAGTGTTTCATGAGATTTTTCTTACCAGGTGATTGTCACTCATTAATCCGAGCCCTCCTTGCTATTTTGATGTAAGTTGAATGTAAACTATGAAGTTAAATTGGTGGGCACCATATTTGTGAAAATAGCACTTAAAAAAATAGATGATAAATAGTTCATGCTTTATATGTCATGATCCTGTGGTTTTCACTATGTTTTAAAATAATCTATCATAATTTTTAACTCATATTACCCAGTTTTGCATGCTAGTGTGCTTTTAAATGGTTACAAGTCAGACTAGGGCTCAATGCAAGATATATTAAGACTATCACTGATGTGAATGATCTACAATATAATCTTGCAATCAACCCTTGAATTATGGTAATACTGTATACAATTGTCTTAATCATTCATTATGCAATGCAGGTTTGTACTATTGGACCAAATTCAAATAAGTCTGCTTCCCTTTGTACTATTGCATTAAAGTTTCTTAAACATAGTGAAAAAGGGCAGATAAAATATACCAAATTGAAGATATCCGCAGGCAAAAGTAAATTTTGCAATTGAATAAGAAATATGGCAATAATTGTTGGATGTGAAAGCCAATTCTTAAATACTGCTTTTCTGTTTCAATTAATACACAGCTCATTCTAACACAGCTGCAACAGACACATTTGAAAACCTTAGTTTCAAGCAGATAAATTGCTTTTTCCTAGTAAACCATCCGTTGTTTCGATAATTTCTACAAATCAAGGAAATTAAATACAGTTTCTTTTCACTTTCACTGCTGCTGCTGCTTTCAAATTGGACCAAACAGAAAATCCTCCATACAATATTGGTCAAAGCTCTACCACCGGCAGATAACATTTTTTTAATGAAGCAGACGACTTTACAAAAGCTTTGTAAACATGAGAAAAACCTTTCACTTCTGCTGTTGTGATATGTGAATAGATTGAAAAACCATTGTGGCAAAAGGACAAATTGCTTGTCACAAGCAATTTCTCCTTTTGCCACAATGCTTTTTGAAAGTCGTCTGCTGCAATATGCAAAAGTATGGCATTAGGTTGTAATGTGTTAAACGGTTCAGTAATTGTATATCAAAGTGGGTATTTATGAAGCAATAGGTAAGATATGGATATGTCACAGTCATGAAATAGACATATAAATGGAAATCATTCCATCTGGGGATTCACTTATTAACCTACTTCTCTGGAAAGATATGCAAGACTTGTCCCAAAACAAAGTCAACACATCCCCTGCAAAGATTTCAAGATCAGCACATGGCCATTCAAGAACACAAATCTGTTCTTGAACCTCAAGAACATTTTCATAAACCCCAAGAACATCTTCATAAACATTAAGGCACGGTTTATGAATACATTCATGAACAAAGTTCTTAGTGTTACAGAACCGAATTTTGAAATTCATGAACGAATTCACAAAAAGCTTAAATTGATCCCTAACATATAATCCCCTAGTTTAGCTGAAACTTGTTTCATCAATTAAGATACTCTCCCCATTAAACAGATTGCCATAACTATCATTGCTTTTTCAGTTATACAGTGCTTGGTATAACCTGGCCAGAGTATCAAATTCTCAACCTTCCACACCTTTGTTAGATACTCTAACTCTTTTAGCCACAAATTTGGTAAAGAGTTAAATTTTCCCCTGGTTTAATTACCTACATTGCCAGATTGGCAAAATTTGTTGGATTGGATGGCTGTTTTACTACATGCACAATGATCAGGCAATGATTTTACCGTTAGAATGCTGGGTAATCTTTTAATAATAGATTTTTGTGTCATCTGCTTTCCAAACCTATAAATATATCTGCTCAATTTTGCTGAAGAAAGATACTCAGATTAGCAAACAGGTTAAATCACAGGCCAGCCGCCAATTTACTTGGTGGCTGGTCTGGATCAAACCTGTTTGCATAAGCATGAAGTTGGTTACAGCACTATAAGGGTTAAATATGGATACAGCCCGCAAAAGCATTAATGCAATTAAATGGATGTAAAATTGTTTTATTAAACATTCTACATGTATTATGTTTTCTCTTCAAAAATATATTATGATTGTAGGGCAGAAAAATCCCTTTATGTAACATTATTACCAGTCTGTCCTTGCAATTGCCACATTTTATCTCTTTGTGTACATAAAGTCCTGATTAGTGTTGATCTTTGACCAATACCACGTACATCTTCTGTATCACCCATTACCAAATAAAAACGACATTTAACCACTTTGTTGCAGACGACTGTGGAAAACAATATGGGTAAAGGAGAAACTGCTATTAACAAGCAATTTCTCCTTTGCCCACATTGTTTTCTACCCTATCAGAAGATTATTTTTTAATTTCATCACATTTTGAAATATTATCTGGAAACACTTTCAATTTGGTACAGTCTGAAATTTGGCGTTTGGTAAAGGGTTAAACGAAACCACTAGTCAAATACCGTCACACAGCTATGTATATTGAGGTAATATTCAATATAACAGAACTGAAACATGTAATCATTTTCCAAGCTCCAAGAAAGCAAAAGGTGTGAAAATAATAACCTGAAAAATGGAATGAAAACATTAAGAATGCATCCTTTTACAAGATGATATTCAATCTTTAAAGATATTTTAGAGAAAGCTACAGACTTTCATGTTTTGTGCATTAATTTCCCCATCTGAATAATAGAACACGAGTTCTTTTAAAAAAGTGAAAGAGCCTTCATGCCATTAATACCAATGGTCAAGTCAATGGTGCAATTGACAGTGTCTATATATAGCAAGCAGACTTTAAAATCGTTTGTTTTTTACACATAAGTATGATTGTTCATTTCATTGGATCTAATCAAAGGTATTCCATTTGTAAAGCCACACTCAGCTTATAATTGATGGAGAAGACCCAAGCTCAAAAATCGCTTATCAAGCCAGATAAAACAAGCAGCATTTAGTTAGTCGTATTTTATTTCGCTGAATTTCTGAAAACTCATTTTAGAGAAGCTGCAACATGAGCTTTTCAGAAACCAATGTGACAACAGGGAAAGATAGCATTAAATTATTTTCTTCTCAAAATCTCCATGTGTTATCTCTTCTAGTTTGTACTGATGTCTGCTGTTTCTCCAATTTGGAATTGCCACAATATCCTTTATAAAATTAGCAGGCTGTGGTCACAAATGCGTTCCCATCATTTATGGAATATCTTATACATGTATCTAGAAAAATGAGTTTCCTTTAAATAAACAATTGGAGCACTTAAGGATCGATAATGAGACTCAAAAAGGCTGTAAGTGTTTGTAAAGTCCTGAAACCTTTCTCTGTTCCAGGCAACTGATAGAAGGTGAATCTTAACCCTTTCCCAAACAATAACGACATTTGACCACTTTGTTGCATACGACTTTAGAGAACATTGTGGGAAAAGGAGAAATTGCTCATAACAAGCAATTTTTCCTTTTCCCACAAGGTTTTCTGCTCTATCTGACGAATATTTTTTAATTTCATCACATCTTGAAATGTCATCTGCAAACTCTTTTAATTTGGGACAGTCGAAAATTTGTTGTTTGGGAGAGGGTTAACAAGGGTTAATAACATCTCCAAACGAACAAATCAACACATATATATCTATGTAACAGTGAGCACAATTCTTTAAATTACAGAGATTTTTTTAGCCAAATTTTCGCAATATTTCCAATTGTTTTCTTATGAACTCGTGTTAAATACATATATCTATACCTATTTTCAAAACAAAAAATCATTATAAAAAGATGGTGAATCCCTAGTGTAAGTCAAAATGAAAATAACAAATTTCACCCTTTGGAGACCCTGTTTGGAATCATTTTAGAAACTAACTCCATTGTTGAGGGTTCAATGCAAGACTATAGTAAGTGCTTCATCAATATGAAGCACTTACTATTGTATTGCAATGAACCCTCTGTGTATTAATCATGCACTCTTATACATGATTCATGTGACTTTATAAACAAGTCATACCTTAAAACAGGAGGCCAGCTGTGTAGGGTGGCCACTACAAAGCTAGTTTATCAACAATATTTCTGTATTCAGCTGCCACCTAACTTGTTGACTATACTTGAAGCATCTGCTTGAAAGTCAGTTAATGTATTGTTAACCCTTGTTTCAATATATATTCTAGCTTTACGGCATCTCAAGAAAATGAATCAGGAAACGACAATAACAATTCAGATATTATAAATCTTATTTTGTAAATGATTACAAAACATTTCTTTAAAAGTTGGTTCAAATAAGTACCCATAACAAATGGATTGAAGAAGAAATAAAGTTATAAGGAAAATGTGTCTCTTTCATGAACATAGATCTTCGAAGCATGATTCTGACAGATAAATGTCTGCATCCCATACAAATGCCCATGCAAATTTGTTTAACCCATTACCAAACAATAACCACTTTAGTGCAGACAACTACAGAAAACATTGAGGGAAAAGGAGAGATTGCTCGTAATGAGCAATCTTTCCTTTTACCACAATGTTTTCTGTCCTAGTATCAGAGGATTTTTTCCCAATAAAAAACTTTTTTCATGCAATTTCTTTTGCATGCAATTTTACGAAAAGCCCAAAATAAAGAAACAGCAGACAATAATTGTGAATTATCAAAAATAAGGTTTTATTAGTGATAACAGGAAGAAATAATTTAAATAAAAGATGAAATCACTCAATATGAAATATCTCTCCATTTATCAGAACATAATCAAGGTTCTGCAGCTGCAAGTATATCAGTATAATGTGAATAAAAGGGTAATCTCTGCTCCAGGCCATGTGACAACAAAGTTTATTGGGAAGAGCTGCCACAGTGCTTTATGAAGTGTGACACAACAGGCCATAATTTATACATCTGCACCAACTGTGCAGGCCATAATGTCATGTAAATCTGTATAACATGACAAAAAATATCCAACAACTAGAAAAACATTCGACTTTACCCTTGGCCATAGACGCCTGCTGCGTAATAAAAGGCAGTATTGATGCTGAGATACTGATTTATGTCACATAGCAGTATACCAAGAGAAGTCTGGTCTTCAAACAATATACAATTTATTATTTATATATTATTAAAAAAGAACCAGATACAGCAGACAGAAAAGTCAGAGAAACTTCACTCCACATCATTCTGCAATGCCAAGTATGTCTCAACCCTTTACCAAACACCAAATTTTTGACTGTCCCAAATTGAAAGATTTAGCAGATGATGTTTCAAAATGGGATGAAATTGAAAAACAATCCTCTGATAGGGCAGAACAAATTGTGGGAAAAGCAGAAATAACTTGTTAAGATGTTTTCCAGAGTCGTCTGCAACCAACTGGTCAAATGTCGTTATTGTTTGGTAATGGGTTAACTCATTTTCCATATTGCACTGTATGTAACCAGCTTTAATTGAGATCAAGAACAGATAACAAGTAGTAAAAAAGAATCAACACTTTTGCCATAATATTATGAAGATTTCATTGTGCTAAAAGAATGGATTGCTCTAAAGGAACAATTAATTCATGTGTTACTGAGGTTTTGAGAGACTTCTTCAGCAGATCAATCAAAGAGAGGGAATAATGGAAAAATGGATTAAACAATTACCCTGTAATAACTCACTTACAATGTTTTGACACATCCAATTCAAAGGACATTTAAAAAAGATGTGGTTGCAACAAAAGAAAATTGTTGCTCAAACCAATTGGATTGCTATATAACATCAAAGCTCTTGCTTTTCCATAGGAGTCATTAGTTGGACACAGTGCCCGGAAAAAAGCCCTGTGGAAAACAGCCCCTTCAACTAATTATGCCAGTGAGGAGAAAAGCCCCTTCCTAAATGTTTTGCAAGTGCGGAAAAACAGGCATTACTAAAGATTCTTGTAAAAATCAAAGCCATTATTTGTTCAAAACAAACCAATTCAAGCAATGTTTCACATATTTTGTGACAACAGTCAACTTCTTCATGATTCCTGAAAAATCTTCCAGTTCAAGACTTGGAGAAAGTGATGTCTTGCTGAAGCTCCACAATATCATAGTTGGCTGTAAGCAAGAATCAAGCCTATAGACCAGCCAGTTTTGAATCTCTGACACTAACTACCACACCATCGTGGATCCATTGCAGAGTCAGCTTTTAATAATAGACAGCAGAAAACTCATCTTTAATACAGTCCAAATTTGGGATACATTGCTGAATGAGTAGATGATAATACAGTTTTACATACTATGGAAGAGTAAAACAATTGTCACATTAATATATGAATGGCTGTGTTGCATGAGTTGAACAACATCTTCAGTTATTGCTATATTTACAAATGGCGTCTACTTGCAAAGAGCGCTGAAAGTTGTCTAGACTTCATGAGGTATTTATATCAAACAAACCCAGGCTAATCAAGTGCATTAACTAAAGGAAGTACAATACAAATGGCTTATAATAGTCTTGCACTGATTCCTCGATTAATGCTCACTCCTTTGTTTCCATTTGGAATGCAAATTCAGGAGACCAGGGTAAAGCTTTACTAAACGTTTTATACAAAATATTTTCACAAGTTAAAAAGAACAATTGCCCTCTTATTTCAATAATAGGCTAAGCAATATTTCAAATTAACACATCATTGGAGTCGTGTCTCCAAACTAATGATGTGTAACATTGCAATATTGTACTTTCATTTTAGATACTACTAATATCCATGTTTATCAGTTTTGACTTGCACCAATATTTTCCTTAAAAGTCGATTAGTGAAAAGGTGTCCAGGTCAAGCTGGCATTTTTCTCAAACTAAGGGTCTTATGACTGATACAAACTAAAAGCATCAGCAGATAATAGTTTTTAAAGTGTGAATAATTTCCTTCAATTGCATGGATAAAGTACAGCAACATCAGAAAATATTAATCCATACCAGCATTTTGTTCTTTGTTTCCAAAGTAACCTTTGTTTTTTCTTTTTCTACAGGTGCAATAAAGCATAAATTTAACCACTTACCAAAGAATAATGACATTTTGACCAGTTTGTTGCAGACACCTCTGGAAAACATTGTGAGCAAAGGAGAAATTGCTTGTTTCAACAACTTTTTCTGCCCTATCAGAAGATTATTTTTCAATTACAAGAAATTTCGCGTTTGGTAAAGGGTTAAGTGGATAAAAAAAAAGAGAGCTCCATTTGATAATCCCATATGGTTGAATGACATTATGTGAACCATTAGTCACTCTTGGAGTACTAAAACATTTGTAATCAAATAGCACTTCAGATTCCTGTGGTTTCAGAGAAAAGCTTTACTCTTTCACAGACATAAACGTTTTTATGTATACCCTTGCAAATGACATTTAGAAAAAAAGTGACATAAAACAAGTACTCTTGAAAAAAACACACCAACACAGTCATCCATTCAAACTATATTGCATGTACTGCTGAATAACTATCAATTTATCATTTTCATAATTGGTATATATCTTGCCTGTTTAATAATTTGCATTTAATTTGATGGTAAGTGACAAAAAAATCTTTTTAAACTGTATATCAGGGCTGGATAAAAGCATCTTGGGAAAACTATCAAACTTCAATCAGTCAGGTTGCAGACAACTCAGCTCAAAATTGCCCAACTATTTACCAGTAACAGTCTAAAACAGGCGGTGAGATCACATGACCAGTGTTTACGAAAGATGTCCGAACAAGATGTCCTTGCCACAGATATACTTGCTTTTTTTTAGCAAATTACTTTTGTTTTCCACTACTCTATATACACCATGTTCCGACCATCAACTTTTCGGTGCTGGTGGTATATGGTTTATAACGGAAGCACCTCTACCACTTGGTAGAGAAATCGCAGGCATTGGATGATGTATTAAGGTCATCCACATCCCTTGACTCAATATTCTCTGCAGGGTCTTGGAGTGAATGGCGCAGCCAAAATGGAAACAACATTTGCTGGTGGTTGAGAAAAATGGCGCATATAGAATAGAGGAAAACAAAAGCAATCTGAAGAAATAATGCATAAAAACCTGTCATTTGCAAATCTGGGTTTTTATCGTAAACATTTATCATGTGATCACCCCGTCTGTAAAATACGCTGAGATGGTTCATCATATAATTTCCAAATAGAAACTGAAAATTGTCTGATTTTGTCATCATGTCATTTCAAAGGAACCAACTCAGATATTTGTGCTATGGGAATTTGATATTAACAAACACTGTCACCCACCTATGTTGTCATTAAATATCGGTAGAATTCAATTTATTTAAAAAAAAAGTTAAAATCCCAATCCGTAAGATAGTCCTTTTAAAACTGGCAACTTGCAAAAGTAAATAACATGTACATGATGAACAATATGATACCAGTTTGAATCAAAATTTCATCTTTGGCCATTAAACCGATGAAGCATGGTGTGAATTGCAAATCTGTTGGATAACTTCATGACTACGATAACTAGAAGATTTATATATAGCATTCTCACTCAGCAATAGATATGCATTTCATAAACAAATAACATGACCAATTAGACATTGAAGTGGGAAACCAATACAAGTAAACAATAAAAACTGCTTTTTGTTACTTCAATAAAACATCATTGCTTTTCATCCCTTTCCATAAATCACATTCATTGCTTCTTTTCTCACAATTTTTCAACAACTTGATCTATCTATTTTTCTACATGTAGTAGATGCACATCATTTAGAATATCTATCAAACTACTGTGACAATGGGATTTCTTGCTTGGTACAAACCATGCCTCCTTTTGTCTCCAGGGTTTCTTAATAATATAAAAATTGATCTTCATATTTTATAATGATGTTTTTAGTTGTTTTCATTTATGATCAGTCATTAAATTATAAGACAAAAGTTTTATTTATTTATTTATATAGGGTTATACATCACATCAACATTTTTTGAGTTATGTTGCAATGCCCTACTCTAAATGATGGAGGAAGATCCCATACTCAACTACCCTTAAGGGTTGGTTAAGCCTGGTAGAACCATCGGCACTCCATAAGTCAGTCAGGAGATTAACCCAAAAGAGGGAATCACTTAAATGCATAGTTTACATACACCACATTAATAAATTTTAAAAAATTGTGCAAATGAAATGGAAAGGAAAGAGTAGTCCACATGTTCCTGAATTAATTAGTTAATTGGCTGCAGTAATAAGATATGATATGAGTCATCCAGCCTCACTTATGAAATATGCAATGATTGACATTATGGAACGGGTCATCTGAAAAGTGTTTACAAACATATACAATCAATACAACTGTAACTGTGGAGAAATGTTGTTAAAGAAAAGGTTAGAACCTATATATTGTTAACTCTTTACCACCTGCAGATGACACTTTATTTACTTTAAGCAGACGACTTTAGAAGTTTTGTAAAAATGTGAAAAACCTTTCAGTTCTGCCATTGTGATATGTGAATACATGTTGTTTGAAAAACCATTGTGGCTAAAGGTGAAATTGTTTGAGACAAGCAATTTCTCCTTTTGCAACAATGATTATTGAAAAAAGTGGCTTTAGGAGGTAATGTGCTAACTTAATTTGAGATCTACGCATTTGTATAGCGCTCATCCTCGGGTATCTATAGAAAGAGCAACCAACCGGTGAATGACAATGTTTGTCACTGATCGGAAATGACTGTGTCCTTGAAAGGTTTCCTTGCTTGATTTGTTTCATCATGGAGACAGTTTCCTTATCTTAGTTTCATGGATAATCAACCACAGCCTGGCAATGTTGTTTGAAAACAATGAACCTATTTGAGGGTTCAGTGCAATGTTATAGTAAGTGCTACATTTCTGTAAAGCGCTTACCATAAACTTGCACTAAACCCTTGTATTCCAGTAAAACTAAAATTTCAACATGTAAAACCTGATCATGAAGCCTCTCTACTTCCAGTTATCATTAACAAAACCCAGAGCCAGATACTCTTCTTTAACCCTTAGAATCATGGTAATTTTCTGAAAATAGATTTTTGAGTCGTCTGCTTTCCCAAAACCTTAAATATCTGCTTAATTTTTATGAGGAAAGATACCCAAAGTAGCAAAAAGGTTAGATCACAGGCCAGCCCCAAATTTATTTGGCGGTTGACCTGGATCTAACCTGTTTGCATAAACATGAAGTCGGTTCCAGCACTATATGGGTTAAATGAGCATTAAAAATGCTTTGGATATTTTCATTAACAGATATCAGCATATTGTGCAGTCATCAAAGACTGACATGACAATGCTGAACTATGTGATGCAATTCGCCTGTATTTCCTAGAGCACAATATTCCCAGTTGGCTTACACAATCATAAGGCTCTGGTTTGTAAACTCAATTCCCTCATATGAAGTGTTGTGAATTTATGCAGTATTATGGTCTCTATTTACAGGCCAGATAGCTCAGTCGATAGAGCATAAAATTTTGTAGAGGCCCTGTGTGTGAGTTCTGGTCTGGTTGATTGTTTTCTCACCTTGTCTTCATTGGTGCCCAATTTAAATGACCCACAATATAGTACAATACAGTGATACATACTAAAGATTCATTCCCCAAACAAATGCTGTTCCCAGGAAATTCTAAACCCTACGTCAATAGGTCGAAATTGAAAGAAACATAAGACAACACTTGCCAAGTACACATATAAAACAGTGTTTCCTTTATGTCACTAGGAAGAACTTTTAAGGAGAAATTGGTGGTGAAAAGAATTTTTTCGAGTTTTGACACAATGGCTTCTCTGTTTGTTTGCTCTAGTTGAATAATTGTATGTTTATTTGAATTAAGATAGAGAGTACAAGGTATTATGATAGAGATGTCCAAACTGTCTTTCTTGCTGTCTTTCATTGCTTGACCTTGTTCTGAATGTATATATGATAGAAAAATGTCCGAAATTGTCTCCATCATTTCTTAACCATGCTCTTAAAGTTTATGTGATAAAGAGATGTCAAAAATTGTGTCCCTTTCCTCTTTAGACCATGCTATGCATGTATATATGATAAGAGTTTTCAAATATTAACCCTTTTGGAGATCCAGTGAAAGATGTTTGCAGCCAGCCAATGGTTTTGATAGGAATAAACTTGTATGCATGTAATTTCTAACCATGCTCATTAGTCTAAATAACAATGATAATGCTGACGAAGATGATAAGGTACATTACTTGACATAAATGTGCAGGGCATGGTGTCATACATGTGACATGGCTGACATTGTCAAAGTATCGGACCATGCCACCGAATGTCGGGCGACGTTTGAAGTGTACAGTGCTGGCACGAATGTCGGGCGACGTTTGAAGTGTACAGTGCTGGCACTTTCATTTATAAGATAGCTATCTTTTTTTCAGATAATTTTTTTTCCTACAAAAGACAACATAATGGGCATTGTTTGCTAATACCACTGAACAAGGGTCATTTCTCTTAACTCATAAGTCCTCTAGTGAACCTGTCAACTTGGACTAGCCACATGGTTACCATCAAATTCATGAGACTGATCAACACATAAAATTGCCATTGTCTGCTGCATTTCCTTACATTTGTTATGAACAATTTTTCCATTATATCACAGCAACAGATCACATGTTCATGCTACCTGGCTAATCTGCAAGTACCTGACTAGGAAATAGGGTCTTGCCAAAGGAAACTACATAATTATACAAACAATCAAAGGTGAGATCAAACATGCAATGGCCTGTCTCCAATCCTCATGCTAGCAGTTTAACCAACGTTGGTCTCAATGCTTCTTAAGGTAACAGACAATTGCTCTCCATTATTATAGAGGCATGAAATGTCAGGATCAATGGAGAATTAGGATTAAATCGAGACGTGACAATCAGGACTGTAGAGACAGATGTCACTTGTACGCCCACACCTGTGACAAGATTAGTAATGCCGGTCTACACAGACAAAATGGCAGAATGACGTTCAATCCATACCCCATGGGAAATCTTTAATGTGATCTCAAATTACCGGAATATAGATACATATAGACACAATGTACTACAGTATTGGATGATAATATTGATTATTCTAATTAAACTGAACAGAATGTTGCAAGTAGATGTTGCTTCAAAAAATAAATTGCTTGTTACAATGTTACTTAAAAGTTAATTAAAGTCACTTTCAAATAAGACTTGTTTGAGAAAAGGTTTGATATACTCCCTCATAAAGTTTTTTGCGATTGGTACAAATGAAGAAGCAGTGTCAATTGGCAAGCATAAAGTATAAAACATAACGAAATTTTCTTTTTAATGATATCATGTAAATAAATGTAACCATTGTACCAAAAAATGAATATTGCTTGAAATGGTCAATTCCTTTTTGTTTGTTTCTTGCAGGATTGTTTCATTAGTTGTATACTACAAGTGTGCTGTATTGCATACTGTTTATGATAGAAAGAGCTAGATGTATACTACAAGTGTGCTGTATTGCATACTGTTTATGATAGAAAGAGCTAGTTGTATACTACAAGTGTGCTGTATTGCATACTGTTTATGATAGAAAGAGCTAGTTGTATACTACAAGTGTGCTGTATTGCATACTGTTTATGATAGAAAGAGCTAGTTGTATACTACAAGTGTGCTGTATTGCATACTGTTTATGATAGAAAGAGCTAAGAGTGTGATTGTATTGTTAGATTGCAGCATGACTTCAGATCAATTTTTCACACCCCTTTCATACCATTGAAAAGACTTCCTTTGAAGTATTACAAACATTGCATAATTTAGAACATGTTTGACAACTGCATTATGCTATCAAATATGTTCATCTTTCCATGTTTGAGGCAAATCAAAATGAAGAAAAGAATAGAAAGGAAAAACGTTTTTTCACCTGTAATCTGATGTTTACCCATTTTAATATCCCTTTCATCGAAGATTTACCCCTTAGAATGCTGGGTAATTTTCTTGAAATAATTTTTTGTGTCATCTGCTTTTCAAAACCTTAAATATCTGCTTAATTTTGATGAGGAAAACTCAGAGTAGCAAACAGGTAAGATCACAGGCCAACTGCTAATTTACTTGCCAACCTGTTTGCATAAGCATGAAGTGAGTTCCAGCACTATAAGGGTTGAGGAATGACTTTCAAAACAAGAAAGCTCCTGTTTTGTTTTTCTTTTAATGAATAGGGCTCACTCAGTCTTGAGCATTATAGTATATGCTCCCTCGGTAAAATACCAGTGCTAGGCTAGGAAATGTGTCTTGCCGTTCTTTGGTGAAATAGTTCATCACCAATGGGAATTGAACCAGGATTGGCCAGTCTCAAGTCACCGATACTAAACATTACATAACCATGGATCCTACTTTTAGCATATTATTTTTCTTAACAAGCAATAAACAAAAATTAATGATGTTCATCAAATAACACAATGAAATTATTTTTCATTTTTGTGTATGTTTAATTATTGTCTGCATTCAATTTGAAATCGTTGCAAAACCTTGTATGAAAGTTACAGTGATATCAATTTAAAAATTGGCTAGCTGGTATTAACCCACTCTTTCAAATTTGGTACAATTATATAGAGCAACAACAAACAACAGTTATAAAGTTTCAGAAATCACATTTTTCGTGTAACATTTACAAGACACCACCATGAAATATTGGAATATTTGCTTGTCATAACTAAAATCTTATTTCAAAACTACATGCGTTATCTGTTTTGGGGTTCTTTAAAATGTGCATATGCTGGAAAAGGAGAAAATCTCTAAGCCTCTCTAAGCCTTGTGTATAAAAAATTCTTTCACATTCATTTCTTAGTGTTTTTAGTTGCTTCAACAGTGATTCGGTTCTATAAATGCTGCCAAAGGTGGATGGGACCATGGGCAATCAAAAAATCATCAGAGAGGTTATCTCTCATGAAAATCCAAATCCTCACTGACCACCAGGCCACAGAGGCCAATCTTACATACTGTATTTGATATGTAAGACATCAGAGCAAGAGATAAAATGGGAGATTAAAGAGAAGCATGATACACAACAATAAAGACAAGATGACCCTTGATAGATCAAATGACATCAACAGATTTAATCCCTTTCATCGTGAATGATTTTGTGACTGGACAGAGCATTAGCTGACAACAAGTCGTAAATAAGTGTTTTCTTCATGAACTTAGATAGGAACAATTCTGACAAAAGAAAATACCACTCCTCCAATATGATTTTATTTTGCACAAATAATTCTTGTGTTGTCTGCCACAAATGCTTAGAAATTAAGCTTTAGAATGCTGGGTCATTTTCTAGAAATAGATTTCGTGTTGTCTGCTTTTCAAAACCTTACATATCTACTTAATTTTGATAAAGAAAAATACTCAGAGTAGCAAACAGGTTAGATCACAGGCTAGCCGCCAATTTACTTGGCGGCTGGCCTTGATCTAACCTGTCCACATTAGCATGAAGAAGGTTCCCGCACTATAAGGTTTAATAACAGTGATAGAAAAAAGGTCATGTTTTCCACTGGATCCATATGTCTCCATGAAATATGAGAGGCCTCTCCAATAAGTACTTAAGCTGAACACATGGTATTACAAAAGGTCCTTTTAGTTAGATAAGAGATGTGAGAAAATAAGTGGGAAAATGCTTTCGATTACATCAAAGAGATCTCCAAATGATATAATCATATTCAAGCAAAGCATTATTAAAACTCCACAATAATTGGATCTTCTGAGAGGCTGAAATCTAGAGCAATATCAGACAACAGCCATCATGTATAGAAATTTCATTTCTGATATTTGGAAGAAAACATAAAGACAAAAGGGGGAATTATTGTTTGAGACATGAACTCGAATGAATGAAAGTGAAAAAAAGTAGATTCATTTTCATGCTTTAAACTAGCGACTTACATCTCCAAAATTAAAATATATTTCAAAACAATGTAATTTTTCCTCAAAATTCTAAGTCATATGGTTTCCAAATTCAGGCACTAATGTTGAAACATATTGTAATTGTTCCCAAAAAACATCTAGCAGAGCCTTTTTCCCAATAGATAGGAAACCAGAACTGACATAAGGTCTTGTACCTGTTACAGAGTACTTCTGGGTCGTAGAACCAAAAAGTAGTCCCATTTACAAATTTTGATTTTCGACTTCTGGTGCATAGTTTTGCTAGTAGGAGATGAGCTGGTAGAATACTGATGTGTTTCCTGTATAGATGATAGTCCTTCAATGCTCTCAATGTTTGTTTTGATTGCCTACTGCAGGACTATTTGTTTGGGATGTATGAACACAAATGCCGGGACCTCAGCTAGAATTGACAGCTGTGAACTGATTTTCAGACGGTACTAGTCCACTTTGCTCTGTAGAAAAATAATGAGACAATCTAGGTGTCCATTTTATTACAGATTTTGATAGTTTAATGGCCCAACTTGATATTTCTGCATATAGCTAAGCCCAGAATACACTTACATTCACTAAGCAGAGTCTTGAAAATGTCTGATTCTCAAAAGTACCAGGTGTATGACCATAAAGTAAAGTACACCTACCTCTCGCCTTTAAACTGCCAGAAGATGTAACAGGAATTATACCCGTAAAACAGGTGATGGCCTCTATATCCTCCTCCTCAAGGTCATCCTCGTCGCTAGGCAACACACTCCCATCACCCCAAGCCTGTCGTTTACTCGACGGAGTGAACGGTCGAATATTGTACGTGTATTTTTCACGCAGATCTGTTAACTGCGGAAATGGGAATGGGGCAATGGAGTAGATACTCTACAAAAAAGAGATAAAAAGTATTTAGTTCAATGTAAGGAGTTATTACCCAGTACACTTCTGCAGTAGTAGTAGTAGATCCAACAACCTTTCATGACAAGAAATATAGTATGTCTTCTTAAATTATATCAAACAACATCACAGTCATTTTGTAATGACTGGCTTATTGAGGACAGCCCATAACTTAGCTATCCATTAGGGCTGGTCAAGCTAGGTAAAACCTGCAGCATTTTATCAGTCACCTGGGAAACTAGCTCTCATGATAATTTGAATCTATCACTACTGCGATATGAACCTATGCAGATGGGGGACTTTGTGATTTTAAATTAAAACTCTCACCATTAGGCAAAGGAGGCTTGAACTATAAGAGAAGAGAGCTATTGTAATTATAACAAGCATATCAAATGTCTTTGAAGTCTAGCATTTGTAGACAGAGTATTTTTTAATGCAGATGAAAAAAAATCTTAAACAAAAAGTCTCAGCTTTACATGAGGAATTTTCCTTTCAAAACGTAAAAAAAACCAGCAATGAAATTTTAATGATAGAATCTTAAGGGAAATAACCAAATGTGATTTCATCAAAACATGGTTATTTCCCTTCATTAATAGACTTTGTCATTAAGTTTTGTTTATATATCTTAAAAACCGCAGTCACTACTACCATAATTTGAACTCATGTGTAGAGTGGTGATACTATTTCAAGTTTTCTAACCACTATACTATGGAGGCTCACTACTCTTAGATCTGTTCAGCTTTGTGTAAAAATAACTAAGGGTGATGACAATTACTTACATCAATCAGTTACATTAAGTATTTGATTACATGTTGATATACCTAGTAGTGCTCCTTAATTTTGACCAATGCCAAAAGTAATCAACTCAAGATGACAAACCATTGGTTTGTCACTTCGTTGTAATTATAGATTCACCAAAACACTTCTTAATGAACTTAATTTCCGCATGACAAAAAAATGAAATAAGATAATGCGAAACCGCTTCAATCATATGGGATGCACAATTGGTCTAAATTGAATCATACAGCAGACAACACTTATCAAGCATTTGAAATTGCATTGCACTGAACCCCCTAAATGTAGATAAAGAAATAAAATTCCTCTCACCTTGATCATTGCATCTGCATCAAGAACATTCCCTTCTAACATATCTTGTGTCAGATCTCCCATTAATGTGTAAAACTCATCGGCTGTGGATACAGTCTGAATACGGCTGCAAAAAATGAAATAAAAAAAATCATATTTAATAAAGTTCTATACTTGGTGTTTTGATTTCGCTTGACACATTTAGTTTTATATGTGTGATACATACAGCTTAATCAAAGTGTGGTGGAATATTTCCGATAAAAAAATCAAACAGTTGATCAAATCTTATATTACATATTTTCCTGCCACCAGTGCTATTTTCAGACTGTTAACTTTGTGATATTCTGCTCTAACCATATAACTCTCATGCACAAGACGAATCATGATGTCATATGTGACATCATGATAAAAAGTCATGTAAACCTCATTTTCTACTTATTTACTATGGCCTGATGTTAATTCTGAGTGGTTTTTCTTTTGCTTTATTTTTGGCCTGGCGGACAATATTCCTATGTCTTGCCCGAAAACATTTCTGTTTCACAACATCAACAATATATTTCTATTACTATCAAAATGTCAAATCATTTCTTTTGAGTGTACTTTGTTTAAATGCTACATGCATGTAAATCACAATACATTGACCCGTTCTACAGGGAATAAGGCATTTTCATAATTGCCAAGGTCAAATTTTGAAATGGTACAAGAATGACCACTAAATGGCATAATTTGTCATGGATTGCCACATAAACGAATAAAGTTGAGTTGTATAAAGGTAAAATATTCTAAAACGGATATAGGAAAGCTGTATAGACTTGATGAACTGTAGAAATTCTCACCTGGATAGTTTTCCCCATATAGTTAAAGCTGTTCTAAGTAAGATCTCTGATCCCTCTAACATTATACAGTCCCATACTCGTAACACAGTAGCTTTTGGCAGACATGTAGCAAACAATGTCAAAAACCATTGCATAGTGAACACATTCGTTAATGGTGGCTCGTAACATCCACCTGGAATAAAAGGTTTAATGTCAGACTAGAAATACATTTTGCAATGTTAGCCCTTCAAATCTATAGAAAAATAAGTAATAATAAGAAATAAATTGTCACACACCCAAATACTAAACCAAAAAGTTCACATTCTTATATTGGGGTTCTGATGCACATTAGATAAGATTTTGCAAGGTAAATTTAGTTATTTCTTGAGTTAGGAGATGTTTTTCATTCCACTTGATTGATAAATATGATAAAGGGTACATTATTAGCCAATACTTGAAAACTTAAAACAATTACAAAGCAATGGGTAAAACAGATGATTTATTCAACATTTTTAGAGCTGATGATATGAAAAACATAGATACTCAAGATGAAATCAGTTACAGGGATGTAACTCTAAATATTTGTATAAATGGAAAGTCATAGTTGCTTCCCTTTGTATCAATAGATCAACTTAATCAACACTATTCTACCATTTGCAACTACATTGTAAACTGAACCAATCAGAACAACTAGCTAAGAAAATAGGATAAAACATTAATATGATTTTTCGATTCATTCACTCAACTGCAAACTTCATCCTAAGCATGCAGTAAGTAACCGAGGTGATGTGAGAGGTTGGGAAATAGTTTCTATTCTTACGATCTTCATCCACTAACCAAAAGCAATGCCTCCATGGACAAGTGGTTTGAGAACTTAGCAAATATCAATAGGTCTGTTGGGGTTTGAATGCTGACATCAGTAAATAATCATTTTCATGAAAGGTATTCTTATGGTATACCAATGATTTAATCCTACTTAATCCAGCCCTTATGGTCAGTTAAATTTGGGGTCTTTCTGGTAAAATAATAAACTGAGCGAGCATCACAATGTTAGTGAACAACTGTTGATGTAAGGTAAAATGTTATATAAAACAAACATAAAACCCTACCAGAAGCTTGATCTTGAGCATGCTGTAAGTAATCCAGGTGCCGTGAAAGCTTGGGAAAAATCTTAAGCAGGTCCCTGAAGACCGCCATGTCCACAGAAAGGGCGCGTAAGTTGTTGTCAAAGTAACTCTGTGGCAGAACATGGTCAATCAAATAGATCATCACCTGCAAATAAATAAACAATCAGGAAATAAAACATCATATTAATACTATATGTTTGTTGAGTTGCCATTATCATACGAAAAAAATGCTTATAACCCACTGCAACAAAAGGAGAATTTACTCATAACAAGCAAGTAAATGTTCGGTTTCTTGTCAGTCAAATTCAATAATTGTTATCTGCTGTGGCTTACCATTTTGAGAATCATTTGAGGAAAAATGTCAAAGGTCCAATGTTCCTAGACAACAACTAAAATCAATATGGATTCTTAAAGAAAATCATCGTTAAGTTAACATGTTCTAATCAGTACAAATTGCTCATAAAAAACAAGATTTATTCCTTTAAATTCCCACAGAAAATTAGAAAGATGTCTACTGAGGACCATTAAACTCAAATATTTCAGAAAGGCCAAACCAACACAGCCTCCATGTATTCAAACAGTAGATATATGAGGATTCCAAGTTTAATGACAGTTTCCTTGGTACCATGCTATGTTGGTTATATTTGTCACATATCTCTAGGGATTTCAAGCCCGTCCCTAAAAAAGCAGACAACCGCTTTTTTGTAACAAAAGACATGCAATGTCACTTTTTCATTTAGTGAGTCTTTGTGACTGGCCCACATTGATATGGAATGATCAGGAGACAGCAGTAAACAGGTATGAAAAATACTCATTTCCTTATAAAATTAATGAATAGAAACCACTGTGACAAAAGAAAATGTTCTCTTATGATATTGGTTTCTTAACCCTGACATACGCCAAATTCTTCACTGACCCAAATTGAAAGAGTTTGCAGACGACATTTCAAAATGTGATGAAAAATAATCTTCTGATAGGGCAGAAAACATTGTGGGAAAAAGAAAAAATGTGCTCATTAAGAGCAATTTCTCCTTCTACAATTATGTTTCCCTGAGTCGTCTTCAACAAACTAGTCAAATGTTACTATGTTTTATGATTCATGCTTTAATATGGAGGAAAATAGTTTCGAAAATCAATTTTGTTATACCAAAGGGAGGAAGGTAGGAGTGCTAATTGAATGTCTAAACCATCGTCCACGGTTACCAATGACAACCTGAAATAATCTGTGATAGGTAACTGTGTATTCTAATTATATTGTAACCTAGTCCCTGGTGATAGGTCAAATTTTTAGCAACAGCAGACAACGCTAATGACACTAAATAACAGCTCATTTCACATATATATAGGTGTGATGTGATCACAGGGGCTTGAATCAATGCATGACTCCCAAATCCATGTTTATTCCTGCTATATATCTGATATAAAATATACACATATATACATATAGGAGTTATATGTATTGATTCACCCCCCTGTGGATGTGATTGTGTCAAAATAAGACATTATTGCTAGTTTTCAGTACTTTTTTGTTTTATAACAATAGACCAATAAGTCATCTGTTGAAAGAGCAATAAAATACACAATAAGGAATGGTTTGCCTACACCAGTTTATTTATCATCATTTCAGAAAGAACCTTCTTATGGGGCTTTGAAAATGATCAAAACAAACGACAACAGCAAACAACATTGTTCAATAGTATTGGGTACAAACCATTGTGTAAAAAAGAAGTAGTTGTAAATTATGCGCAATTTCTCCATTTGTCATCATGAGTTATTTCTATCATCTGTATCATGTATGTTAAAATGTATTTACAAGAGCTATTCAGTGTCCCCAACTTGAACTACAGGGTTCCTGGATTTGAGAACTGGGCCAATATTCTTTTAGTCAAAAGGTATCAATATTTTGTCTCCAGACAACAATCAATTATGTTCATGTTGGCAAGCAGTACCCCTATAAAGGTTAAAAGGACTGTGTTCATGAACACACTTGAACAAAAAATGACTGTTCATGAACCCAAAGTACTAAAACTTGTTCATGAATACCAATAAATGTAGTTTCATGAACATCAAGGACAGTTTCATGAATATATTCATGATTATCCTTGATGTTCGTGAACAATTGTCCTTGAATGCTAAGAACAGGTTTGCATTCAAGATTTTGAATACATAGTTCTTGAATCCTTCACAGGGGCAAGTTAATTGGAAATAGGTTTATGCAGTACTGAAAGCATGACTAGGTGTGCTGTCTGTCGAAAAATGACTCAAATACTGGTTAATGGTGTAAAAACCAAATCCAACTGCATTTATATAAGGTAACATCCTTTGTTTCTGATTTTATAACCTCATTTATTTCTGGAATAATTGAAGTAATTATCATATCTGATGGCACCATATTTTCAGGTCCATATTGACTGAAAAAAGATCCTGGAATCTAATGAAATAAGCAATGGGTAATAGCATCATCATTTGATAAAAGCAACCAATTAGGTTTTGTCATCAATATTCTGTATTAAGTCAATAAAGCCAGTCAATCTTAATTTGTATCTTTATAAACCTCATAACTTCATGCCTTTGAACAATTTCCTCTCATGGGAACTTTCAATGGAATGTCCACATAACAAAGCATTGCAACTGACACTCTTATAGAAACAAACACAAAAATGATTGTCTCTGAAATATTTGCGACAGACAAATTGCACTCGTTGAGAAGTCCCATTTTGTTGCAATTCTCTAATAGTGACTAGTCACATTATTGTTCTTTGGGAATGTTTGGTGCTTACATGCACATTTAATGTACAGGATAATGTAATGTAATTTAAGAAAAAAATCATTTTGACAAAATTGGATATTGCTTTTCATGAGCCATGTCTACATATTGTCTAATTGTTATATATAATGTTCCTCTGCAGGTATTATGAAATATTTATGTATAAAGGACAGGGTTGTGAGGTCTTATCTTAAAAGTAACAAAGAAACATCCAAATCTGGATTTTACCAGTCATTAATCATGTGAAAGTATGTCTGACTCTCATGCATTCTTATTTGTATCAAGGGTTCAATGCAAGACTATAGCAACTCCTTAACAAAAGGACCGGACTTGCTATAGTCTTGCATCGAACCCTTGATACACAAATCAGGACATACTCTCTGAAAGCAAGACATGCAATCTAATAGAATTGTATCAAATAGTGTACATGCATGTAAGTTACAAAGAATGAAGTCAACTTTCACTATAAGCAGACATCCACTATGGGAAACATGTTAACCTATGCTCAAAAGGAAACAGTAACTACGATGTATACTGTACAATTTATTAAAAACTTTGCTCAGATAAAATTTTGCAATATTGCTACAAAAATATCATTTGCTAATAATGAGTAAAAAAAATGGTTTTGTAGCTAAGAATTTTATGATGACAGTGAATCTGGGATTACCTATTCATTTAATTACCATTTTCAGAAAATGATTTAGAAAAGGGAAAGGGGTGGAGGTCAAATAGTGCCCCTGGCCTAAGAAATGCAGATTATGTTTCATGTGAACAGATCTCAAACGACAATTTTCTACTCCAAACTCCACAGTCCAATCTAATCCATGGATCTTAACCCTTTCCCAAACAATAACGACATTTGACCATTTTAATGCAGACGACTTTAGAAAACATTGTGGGAAAAGGAGAAATTGCTCGCTCAGAGCAATGTTTCCTTTTCCCACAAGGTTTTCTGCTCTCTCTGAAGAATACTTTTCAATTTCATCACATTTTGAAATGTTGTGTGCAAACTCTTTCAATTTGGGACAGTCGAAAATTTGTTGTTAGGGAAAGGGTTAACTTGTTTTTATGCAAATGATACTCCCTTCTGAATACTTATGTTTATAGGAATTTTAAAGTCAGGACATATATGAGGCATGCTGTAGCAGCTCAGTAGCATAACCTTTTATCAAACGCCAAATTTTTTGACTGTCCCAAATTGAAAGAGTCTGCAGACGGCATTTCAAAATGTGATGAAATTGATAAATAATCTTCAGATAAGGCAGAATATGTGGGAAAAGGAGAAATTGCTCGTCCCAAATTGAAAGAGTCTGCAGATGGCATTTCAAAATGTGATGAAATTGAAAAATAATCTTCAGATAAGGCAGAATATGTGGGAAAAGGAAAAATTGCTTGTCAAGAGCAATTTCTCCTAGTCTCACAATGTTTTCCAGAGTCGTCTGAAACAAACAGGTCAAAAGTCCTTAATGCTTGGTAATGGATTAACCATATTGCCAGTGCAGTGCTCCTAGCAATGGCTTTGGGACTTGAGGGTTGTGGGTTTGTTTCCCACGTGTTGTATGGAAAACAATCAATCCATACTGGTGTTGATCTTTCATATGGGAGAATGGTCAAAGAATCCTAAACAATGTTATTCATTCAATGTTTTACACTCAGTAATGCGGGCCACATTGGTGCAGTGGTGCAGTGGTGCAGGGTCAGCTTCTTGTAAGAAGGGTTTAGGGCTTGATCCCTGTTATGCAAGGTGAAAATCGCCTTGACTAACCCACAAACCAGCACAAGTACTGGTTTAGTATCCAGGAAGCAAGTATGGAGCTTAGAATTCTCGTTGGGAATATGTTGAAAGGCCAAGCAACATACTTATCCAGAACCAATATGAAATGGAGGAAGATAGACTGAGCTTAAATGTCCATAACTTGACTAATAAGTAGATAAAATAACAACAAATCTAACCAGAGTTAGTATCTATATTTGGTTTCATCCTGACAATAGGTACTTTCTATCCTCTAACATGTATCACTCCTAGTTAACCAACTGTCTTTGAGGTAAGGTGAAAGTGTCTTGCCCATAGGCCTTCAACTATGTTAACTATCCTTAAGCAATTTGATCCTTTAACATATGGTCTCAACCCTCAAAAGGTGAACAATTGTTCACACCCACTTAAAACCATCATGGGAGTTTTAACTCATTACCAAACAATAACAACATTTGACCAGTTTGTTGCAGACGACTCTGGAAAACATGGTGGGAAAAGGAGAAATTGCTCCTAACGAGCAATTTCATTGATAAGTTAGTCATTACTCTCTACCTATTGAAGTTTGCTGATTTATTTCCAAAATTATTGATGATTGGATTCCAGAGTTGGGTCATAACAAAGGCCCATAAGGTAATGGTAGTACATGTATAACGACTTCTTTCCATTGCACTCTGGGTAATGGGGAAAATCAGAGGTCTACATAGGAGGCATATTTGCTAACATTTGTCTTGTATCTCCAAAACCTAAATAGTGGGCACTCATTTTAATCATGTCAATAATACAATGTTAACTCTTTCCAACCTGCAGGTGACATTTTTTTACTTGAAGCAGGCGACTTTAAAAAAGCTTTGTAAACACGTTAAAAAAACTTCAGTTCTGCTGTTGTGGTATGTGAGTCAATTGAAAATGAAAAAGCATTGTGGCAAAAGGAGAAATTGCTTGTGACAAGCAATTTTTCCTTTTGACACGATGCCTTTTGAAAGTGGCTGCATGACGCAAATTATGGTGCTATATAGGTAGTACATTGTGAATGAATATCCACAATGTCTTATTTTTTTTTTAAAAAAAAACTTTATAAAGATTCTAGTATGCCACCTTGCCTAAGCCTCTGGGCAAGCATAGGATAAAAAAAAAATTCAGACAAAAAAAATACTAGAAGGGATCTAGGGAAAGCCTGACATAACCTAAAATTTATCCAAAAAAATACTTTTAAAACCACGCCCAAACACCCATGGCAGTCTCGTTTTCATATGTCAAGCTGCAAAAAATGATTCCAATTACTGAAAATATCAGCACTTATCCTAAATCAATCTACAGGACTGGTTAATTTATCTTTTTGTCCTCAAGTGTGGGCAGGGCCATATATCGGTGTGGAATCCTGGGAAATCAATTCACTCTTTACCCATTTCACAGATAGAATATATTTTGTTTTAAGTTTGTGAGGCACTAGACACTACGGAAAAGACATCTAAAAGGATATACATTGTATCATTTTTACAACATAAGAAGAAAAGAGGAATGGCTCTTTAAATGTTAGCAGTTTTTCTCTATTTATATCAATGTTTTGTAGAATTTGTCTGCTGCAGCGGCTATAAAGTCTTTGGCATCACCAGCAGAGCAAATAAAGGTCATCCAATCCAATTTTGCCTGGCTCTGTCAGATTTGTGTGGGAGGAATAACACTTTACCACTCCAGGCAAATTCTTGTTGAACAATCAGTTGTGTTTATACCAGACAATTTCAAGAAAACTAGTGACAAAAGATAGCTGCTCATGATGAACAGGTTAACCTTATGCCATGATGTGTTCAAGTTAAATCCTTTTTTTCTAATCCTACCAAGTCTTTGAAGGGGGATTTGGGTTTCTTTGTTCATTTATTGATTTCATTTTCTGTCTTCGTTTTATTTCAGACAAGTTCATGGAAATAATCTGACTTTCCTTTTATGGCCATGGACATGGTTAGAGAAAATGCGAGAAATGTCTTGATCTTTTCCTCCCATATGGAATTGTTTTTCAGTCTCAGAAGAAAGAATCAGCAAACTTCAATAGGTAGAGAGTAATGACTAACTTATCAATGAAACACATTTCTGACAGAAGATGTAATTACTAGAAAAGATTTCATGGGTCTTCATCAATAATTTTGGAAATAAATCACTTATCTGTTCATTAACCAACTGTGCATTATTGTAATATCTTGAATATTTTCAATCATTTTCACAATTTGATTTAATTGTGTCGTCTGCTAATTGCCTGTTACTGGAAAATAATTAAGATCATGAATTGGCCATTAATTGAACCCCTTGTTTAAAAAAATAATTCAACATGACAAGACAACCATAATTTTTCTAATGAATTTTTTTCCACATCAATAACCAATGACAAATGAACAGTTCCTGATGTTTTGCCATAACAATAACTGTAGGAATCTATGGTAAAATAATAACCTTGAAATCACAAGTATTTGTATCCATGCAGTACTAGATTTGAATTTCAATAAGGGATAGCCTTCCTGCTGACAACTAGTGTTTCTACCAAGCTTTAAGCATATCCTATGAGGATTTAACCATCGGTTCTACCTCCATTGCTTCAGACATCATTACTCTAATACTGTTCATGCAGAGTAAAAGCCCAATAAAACAAAATATAGGGATGTCTCGTTAATCTGTCTATTCCCAACACAATTTGCGGATAAACGAATCATCCGGACTAATGAAGAAGGCCTGGTCTTATACACATTAAGAGATGAACGGTCTACATGCACATGTATACTTATAACCCTTTACCAAACGCCAGAATTTCAACTGTCCAAAATTGAACGAGTTCGCAGACGACATTTCAAAACATGAAGAAATTCAAAAATAATCTTCTGATATGGCACAAAACATTGTGGGAAAAGAACAAATTGCTCGTCACAAGCAATTTCTCCTTTTTCAACAATGTTTTCAAGAGTCGTCTGCAACAAACTGGTTAAATGTTGTTAATATTTTATTAATGCTTAGACAAATTACTGCACAATAATTTCATTCCCTTACAATTTCGTTCAGATTGCGAGACATCCGTATAATTCGGGTCCGCATAAACGGGGCTTCACTGTATAACAAAATTCCATATGGGTGCCCAGTGTCCACTGTCCCAGTATTGTGACCGACTTTGATTTATTAACTAATTCTCTTTTAGGTAAGCTTAAAATCAAGGACTTAAAAAAATAAACAATGCACTAGTAATTCATCAAATTAATTCACAACCAAATAGCCATGTTGACAAAACCCTTATCTTGCATACAAATATTATGGCAGATGCCATATCATTATTCAAATAAGGAAAAATTGTGCCCTTAAAATGTTTGTCTTGCAGCAAAACAGAAACTCTTCAGTTTTTTTACCTGTCTGTCAAAATGCCAGTCCCTGAAAACCGAATGAGATTGTAATAAATCCTATGTCTAACCTGAATTTAAAGTATCATAAAACATGGAGAACAAATATAGATTTGTTGTTTTGGAAGTTTGCTACTCTATTACAGTGGTGGCGAAATCTGATTTTGATTTACTTGCCCATAAATCCCAAATCTTTTTCTGCACTTGACTGCATAATGGTTATATATCAAATTCAAGTTAAAATTCTTTGTCGATTAATGCTTTTGGACAAACTGGGCAATATGGAGACTTATTTTGACATCCTTACTTAAAAATATCTCACCATTTATATATAAACCAGTTTTACAACATCTCTAAATGACAACTCCATAAACAAGAATGTTTTCCCTTGAAACAAAGGTTTTTTACCAAAACTTACAAGGCCAGTTTTATCTTACATACTTAATAATTGAAGAATGCAAGAGCTTTACATAAATGAACTTCTCAGAAAACCCTGTATAAGATCACACTCACTCTAATTAGATATGTACAACATATGCTTTGATAAACTCATCTGAAAAATAGAGAAAATGCTCATAGTCTCATGAACAAAAGTTTCTATTTTTTACACAGGTAAATAGTGTTTGGTACTTTCCCAATACCTGGTCTGCACTCCCACTGCCCTCTACAACCCAAGCCCAAAACCTACCCCTACAAATTAATCTTGAAAAAAATATTAAAACCATCCATACAACTCTGACAGCTTTCCCAAAAATATGACAATCATTTTCAGACTTCATGAAGAGATTTTAACACTTTAGCCAGTACAAATTTCTGGTGGTCCATTGCTTGCTTTTTCGTCTTACAGATTATTACTTCCTCTCTTCAGATATCTATCTGCTCTAGGCCTAACATTCAATCAAGGGGAGTAAATTGATAAGGTTGAGGACACATAGGTTGATGAACCAGCCAGGCTACGCCTTTAACCAATTTTATCATCACAACCTTATAACTGCCAATGGATGTCAATTGTAATCAACAACAAAACACATATAAATTAATTTCAAAGAAGAAATTGCTTAAAACAGCTCATTTCTCTTTGAGTCATAACAGCGCCTTAATACTTTACCCAAACTGGATAAACTCTCACCTAAGTGAGTCAATACAACTGTTTTCTTTCACCCATATTTTTTTAAAGAATTTTCTCTTCAGTGAACAAGCACTATTACAAAAATTGTGACCAAAGAAGAATTTTGCTCGTTATTTGGTTATCTCTCAATTCTTTCTATAAGGATAGATCATCATAACCCTAACCCCCATATCAACATGCTTAAGGTGCCTGTAACTGATTATCCAAGAAACCATAGTAAAACATACAAACTTTATTATCACATTTAGAGGATTCCATGCAAAACTAAAGTAAGTGCTCCACATTTGTGGAGTCTTGCATTGAACCCTCAATTTTATTGTTTCTACCCAGTATCATAAAAAAGTTGTTTCATTCCTCATAATTGTTTTCTACATTTCCTTTTAATTTTTACCAGCAGTCACAAAATCCCATAAGAGGAATTGCAAGTGTCTTGAGCAATTTACCAGCCATAAAAAAAGAAACAGGATAATTCATGGAGAAAGGGGCTTATTTGTTCTTCTTGGGAGGAAATGCCATTTTCACCAAACCCGAAGATGTTATTTGGTGTTTCTTTGCCTCCCAACTACTACCTATTCATCACCCGCGGGTTAGACAAGAATTATGGTCATTATTTTCTGAACACATTAGTTTGTTAGGACAGTATGGAATCTTGTTGGCATGTGATTTTCCTTTCTTTTGCCATTTCTTACAATCAAACCAGATCAACCCAATTTAGACTTTGAACTTGCTTTCAAATTGTTTTGCTATCTCTGGTTGAGAAGGCATTAGAAATCTCTTATGTGAAAAGTAGGCAATAATTAAACATTTCACAAAAGATGACTTTACAACTATCTAAATTAACAAGGAAATTACATAGGATATGAATACTGTGAGATCTTGTTGAAGGTGGTCATAGTAATGGGATGGTCTCATTTTTGAGATGTACTCCTTTACACATTGTTTATACAAGCACCACAAATAAGACCACATATGGAGACTGGTCTCAAATTTCCTTCTCATTGCCTAACCCTTTACCAAATGCCAAATATTCAACTGTCCAAATTCAAAAGATTTAAAAGAGCAGATGACATTCCAAAATGGGATGAAATTGAAAAATAAACCTATGAAAGGGCAGAAAACATTGTGGGTAAATTAGACACTGCTTGTTGAGAGAAATTTCTCCTTTTCCAATAATGTTTTCCAGAGTCATCTGCAACAAACTGGTCAAATGTCGTTATTGTTTGGTAAAAGGTTAATACACAAAACCTCTTTAAAAGCGCCAAAAGTGGTACTCTTATCAAATGGGATATAATAGTATTGCTTTCAATTCTCACTGGTTTTAAAATGTAGCCTCTTTTAGTGAGGGTGTCTAAAATCAGGTTTTTATTAACCTAATAACCATTATGACAAAAGATAATAGTTTCAGGCTCTGAGCAAATTCTTTTAAACAAATACTTCTCTTAATCTGAAACATGAAATTTCTTATTATCTTCAATTGCTTTTGATTTCAACATTTTGAACCATTCTCGAAATTATAAACTAATTGTATTTTTGATAAATTTATCAAAGAACAAATTAATGTATTCTTCATTTCTGTAAGAATTTCCTGTAATTGGAAGGGTTCACTCTTAGTCTAAATTCATGATGTGGATATTCAAGCAAACGTATCCAAATCAATGCTTAGAAAGCATTCCTTTTGTAAAAGTGACCTGATTGTCTACAACAATGGTTAAGTTTCTTGAAGTCAAACTGCCTGTCTACATAGAGCTGGATAAATCAATACTGCTCTTGAGAGGAATTCAAAAGAAAATTTACATAAAGCCATGCTAATTTCCATTTATTCTTTCTTTCATTCTTAACCAATATCCTCATATGATTCTAAATTAAAGGCAATAGTAAACACTCATTTGCTCTTTTTCAATATAACTATTTCTCCTATGCCTTACAGTAGAAATGTCATTTTTCTACCTTTTTGATTGACATTTTGTTTTCCTCTCAATGCTGAAAAGTCAAAATGAAATCAAAAGCAGAAGACTGCTCTAAAATGGGAACAATACAGATTTCTTCATGATCTTGGGTAGGAACTATTAGGATAAAAGGAGGAATTGCTCGTCAATTTCTCATGACGAGCAATTTCTACTTTTGTCCCAATGGTTTTTTTATCATTTGTTGCATATGCATCCAAATGCTATATCTATCTAGGAAATGGTTAACCCTTTACAAAACACCAAATTTTCAACAGTCCCAAATTGAAAGAGTTTGCAGACTACGTTTCAAATGTGATGAAATTGGAAAATTGCTCGTTAAGAGCAATTACTCCTTTTCCCACACCGTTTTCCAGAGTCGTCTGCATCAAACTGCTCAAATGTCCTTATTGTTTGGTAATGGGTTAAATATCAAGGTGTGAATCAAAAATACCTTTAAAACATCGTCTTGCTTCCTGTCCATGACCTCTGGTAACTTTTTTTTTCGACCGTCCCAAATTGAAAGAGTTTGCAGACGAAATTCAACAAAATGAGATGCAATAATAAAGAATAATCTTCTGATAGGGCAGAAAGCATGGTGGGAAAAGGAGAAATTGCTCGTTAAGAGCAATTTATCCTTTTCAACAATGTTTTCCAAAGTCGTCTGCAACAAAGTAGTCAAATGTAGTTATTGTTTGGTAATGGGTTAAATATCAAGGCGAGTATCAATACCTTTAAAGCATCATCCTCTTTCCTGTCCATGACCTCAAGTAAAAGAGCTGCTATCACATTGAAGCCCTGACAATACCCCACCGCCTTGTTCCAGCGGGCATACGCCAGCAGTATACGCTTTAACAGGGCCCTCTCTTCCTCGTTGTCTTCCCCACTGAACCCGCTACAACCCGTTCTGTGTAGGTCCTGGAAAAAAATTGATTCATTTCCTTCATTTTTTTTATTCAAGACGTAAACTATAGAGTTTCTCGTACAATACAAATACATATGAACAAGAATAATATAAACTACCTTTAAAATAAAATAAAAATTACCATCGTATTCACTTTTGAACTATCAAAAACATATTTATACCATTGGATTTACTTTTTTTAATCCTATGAATGCTGTGTCATTTTCTTAAAACAGATTTTTGAGTTGTGTGCTTTCCAAAACCTTACATATCTGCTTAATGTTGAATAGCAAACAGGTTAGATCACAGGACAGAGTATTTCCTTTTTTGTACCTACACTTATTTCACTTTCTTTTGGGAAGAAGAAGAAATATTTATTGACTTAAGCTTAATTATACAGCCTCTAGTCATACACATGTGTACATGCACATATAAATAAAATTCAACAATAATAACTATGTGACAATAATTTGACATTCTAGAAGAAAGACAATGACTTCAAGTAATATGATAATCATGGGTTGGGATATGTACAAGAAGTTACACTTAATGCTTGTGTTGAACATCAATCCAATTCTTCACAAATGGATTTTATGACCGACTAAATTCCAAAGTTACAATCTCAATGAGAATGAAAAAGAGTATAGTTTACAACATTGCATCTGTGATTTTATTTACCAGTAAGGCTATTGGGACAAAAGGAGAACTTGTTCTATTCAAGGGATTCCTTTCTTTGTCAAAGATTTTGACTTTGAGGATGATATTATTTTAAATGAGTTATTATGATGGAAAGGGACTTCAAATATACACTGTACTTGTTCTTACATTCTTATGACAGCTAAGCAAACAAAAAAAAGCAAGTTTTACTTTAGTTACAATTGTTTTTGCTCAGTTTCACTTTAGTTACAATCGTTTCTACTCGGTTTCACAAAGAAACAGTTAATTTTAATGTGTAGACTGCCATTTTAAATTTTGTTAAGTCACAAAGTCAAATGTGAAAGAGAGGATTTATCTTTTTCCAAATTAGGTAAGTAAATGTCATAAGAATTACATATATTTTCAAAACAATTCGGATAGTTACGGGAAAAGAAATATTTGTTTGTCATTCATAAACTCTGATTTTGTTGAGTCTACCAGAAAGACACATAAAGTTTCATGTATTGGAGGAAGGGTTTTAACAAATCACCAATTGTTTTCTGTAGACAGAGAAATTACCACACAAAAACCATCAATGAAGATGGATGATATAATTTTCAAACACCAACAAAAGAACACTTAATCTATTTTCAACTTGCCAGATAACTCTCTTCTTGAATGTAGACAGAATTCTCTCTGGCTTTTGTCAGCATACCTTAAAGTGCTTGATCAGTTTGTATTTTTGACTTTAAAACAGCCTTTGCACACTATAACCCTTTCCCAAACAATAACGACATTTGACTTCTTTGTTGAAGACGACTTTAGAATTCATTGTGGGAAAAGGAGAAATTGCTCGTAACGAGCAATTTCTCCTTTTCCCACAAGGTTTTCTGCTCTATCTGAAGAATATTTTTCAATTTCATCACATTTTTAATTGCCGTCTGCAAATTCTTTCAATTTAGGACAGTCAAAAATTTAATGTTTGGGAAAAGGCTAACACGTTTCACTAAGTCTTCTGCAACTTTGCAGTATAATGATATGTTTGTGAACTGTGGTGATTCATTCCTGCTGAGGGGAATTTATTACTGGTCAAAATTACTATCATCTGCAAATGAGAGAAATTAGCCAGTAGAAACCAAACATTGAGACAAATGGATAAACTGCTCATCAGTAACAACTTCTTATTTGTCACAATGATTTCTAATATGATACTTAGTGTTAAAAGGCAAGTTCTAATGGCCGTAAAAATGAGCCAGCCCCAGAAACATCAACACAAATGAGGGATTCTTTTGGTATATTATTATGAGCAATTCTTCATTTTGTCAAAGTGGTCTCTTTAAATTTGATTGCGTGCATTTCATACATATTGAGGAATGAGTAAAACAACTTTTTAAATTCGTAAACATATTTATTTTTATATATTGGTTTTACATTATGCAACATTATTTCAGTTATATTGAACTCTTAATGATGGAGGTTTAGACCCCATACTCAACGCTGGTCAAAAACAGGGTAGAACCATTGGTATTCCATAAGTCAGTCTTGAGACTTCCTCTCATGAAAATCCATATCCAGTCACAGGAATTTGAACCCATGAGGAGAGAGGGACCATGTGATTTCAAGTTCTGCGTTCTAACCACTAGGCAACAGACGCGCCAAAATTCAACTACAAAGGACCAATTTATCACAGGACTGCTCTGAGAAATAGATGCTGCAGAAAACCACTATGATAAAGGACAAATTGCTCCCAATGCTATTTCTCCTTTATCTTGTGCTGTTTCTATTTTGGACCAGTCACAAATTCCCTTATGTTAGAATGGGTTTATCTTACCTTAACGATCTGAAGACCTAGTTTATTGTCATCTGGATTACTTTTCTCGTTGAACGCAAACTTGACAGTTTTCTCCCAGTCTATCTTTAGGTCCTGTATATGATGGCTTGCAAGACTTAGCCAGACCTGGAATAAAAAGTTATATAAAGATCAGAAACTTCTAGGAAATAATTCATTAAACACACTATACCGGTACTTCTTATATCCTTACTGATGCAAATCTGCAGCATAATACTTTGGAAGCAGTAGTGAAAAATGAGACATTACTTGTTTTTATAGTGAGAAAGCAATTTTGAAATGAAATATTTTTATTTTTGTTTTCAAAAAGCACAAATTACAAAAAGGGGTGAAAGGTCACAATATTATGGTCTCTGACAAACTTTGCCTGACCCAACTTTTGAAACTTCAATCTGAAATAACATCAACAAAGTTCAATTTAAAAGCTATCTGTGATCATTTCTGTCATGGAGAAAAAATTCCATTATAATGACAAGAAACCTTTATAATTTTGGCAGATGTAAAGAAGTCAAATAAAGACAGAATGTTACCCCTGCAAAGAATTCAAGAACTGTGTTCATGAAGTCTATGAACAGACACAAACGACAATTGGTGGTTAATGAACTCAAACCTGTTCTTGAAATTGTTCATGAATTTAAAGAATATGCTCATAAACATCAATAACAGGTCCACAAATACATGTACATTCATGAATCTCTTTTTGAAATTTATGAACAAGTTCAAGAAGAGTTTTGTGTCCAGGAATGGCCATTTGTCATTCAAGTCCATTCATGAACACTGTTCTTGAATCCTTTACAGGGTTAAGAATACATTAAATGACATGATGGGTTTGTGAATACCGGTAACATCAACAAGCCAATTAAGACACATGTTGTTGTGATGGGTTTGTGACATGCTATTCTTGTTGGGGACATGCTATTCCCTCATTTTCTCAAAACACAAAGATAGCATCATTTTAAGTTGACAAGAAGACTCTATTAAAGGCTAATGGCTTATAATTCCATTAGTTCTTTAGCTTTATGATAAATTACGAACTTGAAAAGACAGGTGACGTATCGAGGTTTCAGTGCAATACTATAGTAAGTGCTTCATGTTCATGAAGCACTTACTATAGTCTTGCACTGAACCCTTGATATATGAAGTATGAAAGTGTGGAATCTGGTAGAAATAATTTTGACAAAAGAACAATTGATTAGAAACAGAAAAATCAATATCATCTTCTGTTAAAATGACTGTCTAATGTGTTAAATCAAGGGCCGGGTATATAAAGGAAAACATGTCAAATCTATGGATAAAGGCTTGAATAGTATACTTATCAATTTTGTCCTTTTTGAGAACTGTGGTTAGTTAATGATCCTATTCAAACTGACAACACATTTTATAATAGGCATAAGATTGAACAGTACTAAGCATTTAAGTCACTTACAGGGTAAAATGGTTCGACAAAGGACCAAAAAAATGTCAATAAAGCTTTCCTAATTGCACTTTGGGTAATAAAGAAAGCACTATGACTGAGAATCAAGTTTTGGCTCAAAAAGGCTAAAAAAGGAACTACAATTGGGCAACATAGGTGCAGTGGTAGATGGTCTGCATGTGGTACTGAGAGTCCTGGGTTCATAATCATAAGCTGCAAGGTGAAAATGCCAGAACTTACCAACAAATTGGCGTGACCACTGGTTATGTATCCTGTCAGTAAACAGTCATTGAGAATGAATCTAATATGCTTTAAGCTTCTGTCACATTGTAAATTAAATAAGTTTAAACTAAATGAAATTAGTTGCAACAGCAATTAACATCAAACTAAAAACAATTCACAATGGCCAATCGGTTGAATAGCAACCAGTACTTAACCCATTACCAAACAATAAAGACATTTAACCACTTTGTTGCAGACAACTCTGGAAAGAATCTTGAGAAAAGGAGAAATTGCTTGTAATAAGCAATTTCTCTGTTTCCCACAATGTTTTCTGCTCTTTCAGAAGAATACTTTCCATGTTCATCACTTTTTGAAATGTCGTCTGCAAACTCTTTCAATTTGGGACAGTCGAAAATCTGGCATTTGGTAAAGGGTTAAATCAGCTTACCTTTTTCCTGAACTCATCTGGAATACCGAGTGGAAGCCTGGCCACAGCCTTCATGGCATCCTTCCACTGCTCAAACGCATTATCCCCGAAGGCTGGTTCCACAGAGAACTTCATTCTTGTGTCAATACCTGGAAAACACGGGAACCAGTAATTTATTAATATAGACACCAAGGATTTCAAATAAAAAAATTGACAGCTGTTCATCCTTCTCCCACATAGGTTTTGTATTACTTGTTGTAGATGAAAGTATGTAAAGTATAAAAAGAAACCATTGTTTTGTGACATTGGTAAGACACAATAGTGATAAAATCTTAAGACAAAAATTGTAAAAAAAAAGAAAAAAATTGCCCATAATAAACAATGTCTTATCATATCACAATGATTTTGACTAATCATTTCTATTTTGTGAGGGAATCAGAATGAAGGAAAGGAGATCGCTGCCTTAGATATGACTTACAATTCATTTGTCTAATAAAATGTTTCTAAGCAATTCAATTAAACAGATATATTTTGCTACCTTGCCAAAGATTTAAGAACTTATTCATGAACTTCATGAACAGTCATGGATGTTAAATGGCCATTCATTAATAGAAAGCAGTTCTTGAGAACCTGTACTTAGGTTCATGAATCTGTTATGGAACTTCATGAAATTTTGAAAAAGTTCTGTGTACATGAACAGCCATGTAATGTTCATGAACGTTCATGAAGTTCATAAATAAATTCTTGACTCTTTCTCCTTATCAAATGTAATTCTAACAACTTGCAACAACAAAATGATCATTAAAATCATGTACATACAGAAAGAGAAAGGTTAAATGGTGTAGCAAAGCCTATTCTCAGAGCATGATAAAATCAATATCACTAGATGGACAAAATTAGTTAAACATATTTTTTTTTCCATTGTGATGTTTTTTTTCCCCTCAGGCACTAGCTGTTCTATATCAGGAAATCCACAAACAAGACAACAGTCATGTGACCCATGTACGTCATTGCTGTGGTAAATAACTGTGTCAGCCTCCCTAATAAGAGTGGGTGGAGAGTGATATGATACTGTAAACAGTTTTTAAATGTATTTGAGTGGGAAATTTGATCTGTCAACCCATAACTAAACAACAAGAACATTTGATCAGTTTGTTGCAGACGACTGTAGAAAACATTGTGGGAAAAGGAGAAATTGCTTTTAACAAGCAATTTCTTCTTTTCCCACAATGTTTTTTACCCTATCAGAAGATTATTTTTCAATTTCATCACATTTTGAAATGGTGTCTGCAAACTCTTTCATTTTGGGACATTCGAAAATTTGGTATTAGGTTTAATTAAAGGGTTAAGCGCATACCCTATTGAGATATCTCGTGACTTGTCCAAATTGAAAGATACAGCTGAGAAAAATTATAAAGAATGAAAATAGAATATTCCTTTTTCTAAAACAAAGAGAAATTGTGTGGCAAACAAACAATTTCTCCTCCTGTATCATTTAGATAAAAACATTGTGACAAAGGGAAAATTACTTGATAGGAGCAATCAGTAGTTATTTCTCTTTGTGTTACATTAGTTTCTTAAACCATCTGCTAATTCATTAATATATACAACAATACAGAAGATCTTAAGAATGTGCTAACTGGCTCCCCTTTAAGAGCATTTTGACCTAATAAACAATTTAATCATTTATGATTAGCAAATTTTTCTTTTGTCACAATGTTTACAAATCTCATTTCTTACATTGGCTGAATATGGTTATTTTTGTGAAAGTTTTACACAAGTTCTCAAGAAGAATCAATTCAACACCAGCCCTTAATCCTTTCCCAAACAACAAATTTTCGACTGTCCCAAAATGAAAGAGTTTCCAGAGGAAATTTCAAAATGTGAAGAAATCGGAATACAATTTTCTGATAGGGCAGAAAACATTGTGGGAAAAGGAAAAATTGCTTGTTACGAGCAATTCCTTCTTTTCCCACAATTTTTTCTTAAGTCGTCTGCAACAAACTCGTCAAATGTCGTTATTGTTTGGCAAAGGGTCAATCGGTATGACCTAAACATTTCATCACATACATATTCAATCTTAATTATGGGATTTTGTGACTGGTCTAAAATGATGGCAAACGTGAGCAGACTATAGTTTCAGTGTATATAAAAGTGAAAAAACAACTTTCCAAAATACAAAGGAGAAATTCGTTGTTTTGAGCACTTTCCCCTTTTGTGATTATGGAACATTTAAAACCGTCTATATAAGATGCATTCAAAAGTATACACATACCCCTGTACATAAGAAAGGGTGGATGAGGCATTTGAAACGGTTATATTAGGAGAAAGGACATAAAAAGGTGCTAATAAAAACCCATTCATGTTCAGGTCTAATTGTTATCCAGTTAACGTATTGCATCATCAATATTTTACACTGATTGAGTGCACATTTTCTCTGTCACAATCCCAATAGGAGATCATACATCTTCTAATGCAGTTAACCCTTTACCAAATGCCAAATCCTCGACTGTCCCAAATTGAAAGAGTTAGCAGATGACATTTCAAAATGTCATGAAATTGAAAAATGATCTTCTGATAGGGCAGAAAACATTATGAATAAGGAGAAAACGAGCAATTTCTCCTTTTCCCACAATGTTTTCCAGAGTTGTTTGCAACAAACTGGTCAAATGTTGTTATTGTTTGGTAATGGGTTAATCAACACTTATCTGGGAATAAGTATCCTGTCCAATTGAGAGCATCAACAGAAAATTAGTAAAAATCAACAAAATAACATTTCTTTTTTAGATATTGGGAAGAAACAAACATGCGGAAATATAACTTCTCCTTTTGTCATAATTGCTTCTGAATCTTTGGCTTCAATGGAATGAAAATGAGACTAAACGATGGAATAGGCCAAAAACCTGCCCATACCTTTCCAATTACCCAATGACAGATTTTGTCACATACTGAAAACCACAATAGATGTAACAACTTTAACCAATCCCCAAACAAAAACGACATTTAGAAACTTTGTTGCAGACAACTCTGGAAAACACTGTGGGAAAAGAAGAAATTGCGCGCAACGAGCAATTTCTCCTTTCCCAAAAATGTTTTCTGTCCTATCAGAAGATTATTTTCCAATTTCATCACATTTGAAATGTCGTCTGCAAACTCTTTTAATTTGGGACAGTTGAATGTTTGGCGTTTGGTAAAGGGTTAAGGTAGAGTATAGAACATTTTCTTTGTCTGCAACCTTTTCAATCTAGGACAAAAAAATCTATCATTTGATAGAAAGCTAATATTTCTGTCTGTTTATAACCAAGAGAGTTGGATGCGATCCATCTTTTGAACAGAACATAATCGAGCTGTCATAATTTTTTTTGGTTTGATGCTTTTTCCTAACTTACAAAACACCCTTTCTGACAGTTCATAGCAACTGTTTGACATTTTCAATAGACGACTCAATTCTTTTTTCCAAAGAAAATGTGAGAAAAAAATTCATAAATTTTGCAAAAAGCCGGAACCAATTCACAAGCATTCTCTGTGTTGTGCTTAACACTGTATATCAACAATTTCTCTGGTATGTAACGGCTTTCCTTGAACCACAAGTATATATACTAGGCTAGGGCTCTGAAGTGCCTTGCCTGAGGTCACTCCAAAGAAACCAGAAGTGTCAAAGGGGCTTGAACCAAGGATCCCTGAGTTCTAAGTCTGCCACCTAAACCACTAGGCCACGCAGGACCCCACAAGCAACCTCTCTTTTGGCCACAATTATCTTATATTAACATACATCCAACTGGTGCAATGGAATTAAGAATCTGTCTATTCATAAAGGAAAGGACTAATGTAAGTTTGGAACAAATTACTAAACTCCCTCGACAGCCATTGTCTGCCATTGCCTAACAATAAGGGGATCATACTCTGCATCTGTCAGACATTGTAAGCGTAACAATCAATACCACAATGCAGTTTTGGTTTGTATATTCTATCTTTCTCTTTCTGTACGATAAATCATCTTCTCTCTCAAAATAATGCCAACATACTTGGTTAACCCTTTCCCAAACAATAACGACTTTTGACGAGTTTGTTGCAGACGACTTTAGAAAACATTGTGGGAAAAGGAGAAATTGCTCTTGACGAGCAATTTTTCCTTTCTCCCCAATGTTTTCTGCCCTATCAGAAGATTATTGTCCAATTTCATCACATTTTGAAATGTCTTCTGCAAACTCTTTCAATTTGGGACAGTCGAAAATTTGTTGTTTGGGAAAGGGTTAAAATAATCAATTCCCTGGCAGTTCTCTTCCAGCTCTTTCTAAAGTTTTATAGCAGCTTACAGAAACAAAATGAATGTGTACCAAAGCTACTTGAAACAGAGGAAATGTAAAAGTGTTATGTATCAATTTTTTTTTCCCCTATATGGTCATATTAAGGGTTCATTGCAAGACTACAGTAAGTGCTTCATAATCATGAAGCACTTAATACTATAGTCTTGAATAGAACCCTCAATATATGAAAGGTCAAAATGGAAGCAAAACCAGAAGACTGAAAAAAAAAAAACCCAGCAAAAAGACAAAATAATTTCTTTAATCATTGGTAGCAATTATTGTGATAAAAGAATAAATTACTCATTGGAAGCATTTTTACTTTCAGAGTGGTTTCTAAAGTTGTCATGCTAAAATAGTAATTTAGTAACATTGCTTTCAAACATAATTTGCTTTTTAAACTTTAACAGATATTTAATTGCATAAGTATTCTTTTTTCATAATTGCATAATTTACTGAGCTATCCTCTCCTGTTATAGGGCATGAAAAGTAAACTGTCTCAGAGTTGGAAAGCAATCTGTCAACATCTTCCATTACCAAGAAAACTCATTTCCGAATATAAGGGAAGCACATTAACAACTAGTTTCATTATAACATCCTTTGGTTATTGCTAGATGAATCTGTCTTCCAAATAAGAACAAACATGCTTGACAGTAGAAATCAATTGATTCCGGTTTTAGCTCCAGTTTCCGGTATTGTCGTTATATATTTGTACTTGTTCTGAATATTGCCATAAATAGATCTACAGTTAACCCTTATAGTGCTGGAACCGATTTAATACTTATGTAAACATGTTAGATCCAGGCCAGCTGCCAAGTTAATTGGCAGCTGGCCTGGATCTAACATGTTTGTAACTCTGGGCATATTTCCACAAAAAAATTTAGCAGATATTTAAGGTTTTGGAAAGCAGACAACAACAAAATCTGCTTTAAGAAAATTACCCAGCATTCAGAGGGTTAACAACAGTGCATGAAAAGTTAATGGAGCTTTGTTATCTTACTGGTGTTGGTATTTAGTCATTAGTTATCTTATAACCTACAATTCTATCTTGATTTAATTTGTCAGCTTAAAACATGATTGGCTGCATTTTGATTTGATACCATGTCCTTATTTGGTTAGCTCAGTCTATGGCAACCCTATTTCTCAAGGTATATTAAACTGTGCAGTCCTTAGCCCGGATAGTTTGTTTGGTTAAGTGCCAAGTAAAGATTTAAGCAGACCACTTACTTGACCTTTTGGTAATCCCTAATCTTATGGTAAATTTTGATTCAAATTAAAATGTAAGCCAATTCAGACATCAATAAGATGTTTTCATGTGTTAAACAAAAGAACAGCATTGTGACAAAAAGAAAAAGATAGTTTGTTGATATCATTATTTTCTCTTTTAACACAAAATGTCTTAGTTGTGCTGCTGGATATGTTGTAAAGTAAGTCTTTTATGGAGGAGAATGAAATACCACATCTTTATAGTTTCAATCTTATTCTCTTACTCCATAATAGCTCACTTTAACCCATTACCAAAAAAATCGACATTTAACCAGTTTGTTGCAGAAGACTCTAGAAAACATTGTGGGAAAAGAAGAAATTGCTCTAAATGAGCCTTTTCCCACAATGTTTTCTGTCCTATCAGAAGATTTTTTTTTCTATTTCATCACATTTTGTCTTCTGCAAATTCTTTCAATTTAGGACAGTCAAAAATTTGCCGTTTGGTAAAGGGTTAACAAATCTATGGAAGAAGTCTTCAGAAATCCCTGTGGTAAAAGGATACTTTATCCATTCATCTTAAAAAGGTGTTTCTTTCCCAATTATTTCGTTGCCTGTCATGCAATCAATTTTGACCAATCACAAATATCCATATGGGGAATAAGTTAAATGAGGTCTTTAAAGTTTTCAAATTGATTTTCTTACCCTTCTTGTCAATACAAATACATATAGACCCTTTCTATGTTCCTGGCAGCCAAACGCCAATCATCAAATGACACAAAGTATCAACAAAAATTTCTCCATAGATATCATTGTGCCGGAAGGAGAGTTTGCCAATTAAATGTTGGTACAGTGATGAGCAAATTCCCCACTGGTCATAATCCTCTTAAATGTCCTTATCTGTTTTCAAACAACAAGAATATAGAAGAGAATCATCTCTAAGTTAAATAAGAAATTCATTTCTTTATGACAGGAACTAGTGTAAACAACTTGTTGACAACTAAGAACTTAAAATCTATAACTTGTTATAGAAAAAAGAGAAGCATGGGAATTCTCTCCATTCTCAGCAGATGTTGTCTTGTGGGGCCTTACAACATTTAAATTAATCACACAAATGTACTTAGACACATGATGTAACAGCAGATGATACTTATTAAGTAGGTAAAGTAGTGGTTTGCTTAGTTAACATTTTCAAAAACAATCTCCTAATAAGGAAATTGATACTTTTAACTCTTGGCCCTAAATTTCTAAGCAAACTGAACCGTCACCTCCAAATAAACATGATGGAACCGACAGAAATGACACCAAACAAATTGTAAAACATTTCATTACTTTTGATCTACTCAAATTATAAATTGTTTGAAATGTGTAACATGAGGCATTGAGTAAAATGACCAGCATTATTTATTTGACCACTTATTGGTACAAAACAGTTTCTAGGCAACTGACAGTAATGACCTTTGTAGCCATTTCCAAAAATATTAGAAGTTGCGGCAGAGAATGAAAGCAAATAAAACCAAGTAATTATACCCCAGTATAAGTATAATGAATAATAACCAATATATTCTCAACTGTTAACGTCCAATTTTAGTTAACCCTTATAGTGCTGGAACAGTTCGACTTCATGCTTATGAAAACAGGTAAGATCTAGGCCAGCCGCCAATTTACCAAGTAAATTGGCGGTTGTCCTGTGATCTTACCTGTTTGCTACTCTGAGTATCTTTCCTCGTCAAAATTAAGCAGGTATTTAAGGTTTTGGAAAGCAGATGACACAAGAATCTATTTTCAGAAAATTACCCAGCATTCTAAGAGTTAAACACACAGGATGTATCTAAACCAATGAATTTGTGCATTATGAGAAGTTTTCAAAGGTTGTTTGCCATGTTGGATCAATGCACTGCCAAATGTGAAGGGTTAGAATGACGCGCGCAATGATAACTTTTGACAGCGTTCCTGATTGGATTCTTGCAAACCCATAATACTTTATGTTGACCCGTAATTAACGATGGATTCATACATTCAAGCTGCTCTTAAAATTACCGCAAATTGAAATGAAACCAGTCCAAATAAAGTATAGGCAAACACCTTACATTATTTTCATTATAATAATGCTTATTAGCAACATTATTTGGATGGGATGGAGTTTATACTATTTTAACCCTTTCCCAAATGACGAATTTTCAACTGTCCCAAATCGAAAGAGTTTGTAGGCGAGATTTCAAAATGTGATGAAATTTAAAAGTTTTCTTCAAATTTAGAAGAAAACCTCGTGGGAAAAGGAGAAATTGCTCTAAGCGAGCAATTTCTCCTTTTCTCACAATGTTTTCCAGAGCCATCTGCAACAAAGTGGTTAAATGTCGTCATTGTTTGGTAATAGGTTAAACAGAAATTCTGATATATCACATTGATCAGTGCACCTATCCATAAACCTCCTGGAATTTCTTCACCAGTAGTCGACCATATGCTTTCCAAGTCATTGACTGCTTTCCCAAATAAAGATAAGCAGTCATTAGTGTGAACCCAAAGTTTAGCATTTACTATATCAAAGGGGGATAAATGGCAACTTATAGGGACAAACTCAGGACTTCTTCCAAATGAGCAATCTATTATTTCAATAAAGATAAACTACATATAATTGATCAATCCCCTAATCCCATTATACCCTACTTTCACCACATATGCCATGGAAGACTTTAGAAACAACTGTGAGAAAAAAGATAAATTGGTCATGAAGAGCAATTCATCATTGTGTCACAATGGTTTCTACCCATTATTTCAAGAAAGTTTTTTTTATCTTGCTATTTTTTGTATTCTGCAGTTGCTTTTAGCTTGAACAAGTCACATATTTCCGCATTTAAAATTAAAACCTTTCTCAGTATGATTAGATAACATTAAGTAGCTTTCAACAGATATTTTAAATGTAAGAGGATTTCTAACTTTTAACACAGAAATTCTTTCTGAAACAAAAAGCTTAATTCCATATAAGTAATAAGACTTCAATGAATTTCACCATGATTTTAGATGTGTTTTTTTTTCACACAGAATAAATAATAACATTGTGTAAAAATGAGTTGGGCATATTGTTGAAGCAACTACCAACTCATTAGAGGGGAACCCTCAGGCAAAAAGTACAAATAAAGACATAATGTAAATGTACCTGTTTGTCCGTTGCAAGGGTCAGTCAAGTTGCTCCCTAAAGGTCTGGATAGGTTGATGTAATTCAAAAATCCAAACATTCTGTCTCTTATATCATGTTTATCCTTAATTACAAGTCAGTTGGAATAAACACAAACACATTCACAAGTTCAACATGAACATGTACAAAGGAACACATGCAAGTTAATGTAGATATTCTATTTCCACATCTAATAGATTGTGTTTCACTATTAGGAGATACAACTCTTCTTAGGTTACTCAATTTATACTTTAATCCACTTAATATCCCCTTCACAAGACATAATGCTTCAAGATCTATTACCTCAGGTTACGGAAGAAGAAATTCTGTGTTATATATGATTTCATCCCCTTTCTTATCAAAATCATGCCAACAACACTTGAAAAGAATGTCATTTCTTGGGTTCAATGCAAGACTATTGTAAGTGCTTCATAAACATGAAGCACTGTTATGGTGCTGAACCCTATTTTGTCAGTTATCACCAAATATTTTCAATTGTGACTTATTTCAAAATGCCATAGGTTGTCATGGGTCGAATGCTTTTCTATAGATTTCTATTATATACACCTGTAAGAAAGAATTAGTATCCCCTGGAAGATGACAAATGATAGACAATGCATGTACAGTTATGGATGAAGAACCCATTCCCCATTAAATGAAATTTTGGAACTTGTCCAAATTGAAAGCAAATGCATGTGATATCTTTTAAGTATAACGAAACAAAATTTTCTTCATAAAAATGTGTAGAAACCATGGTGAGAGACAGATAAATTACTTGCAAAGGGCTTTTTTTCTTTGGTCAAAATTATATCAAGTGAAGTCTTCTTCAAGTGCTTTCAAATACATAAATATGAAAGAAGGGGTTCATTACCTTCATAGCAGGTCAATTCTTTGTCTTAAAACTTGGTCTATGCAAATTTCACTTACAAATAAATCAATGCTGGTCAATATACATTTGTTCTCAAGTCACCTTTGTCCCTAATACCCTGTTTATAACCACTTAATATTTTACCTCATACCCAATGCTTTTACAATAGAACAACCTCGAACTGACAGAATTAGTACAAGCAGACAATATAAGTTCAGCTAATGGGGATTTCTTTTCCTAATTTACTATAAAAAAAACCCAAAAATTATTTACAATTATTTCTCTAGCCTTGAAGTATTCATCCTGGGATTTAAATGCTGCTTTAAAAAAATTCAAGTTACATGTGTATCGTAATATCAAAATTTTCCTGGATTTACAAGTAATAGCCTAAAGCTCTGAATTACCCTGCCAAAGGACATGCCACTGAAACTAGAAGGATTGGTAGGGCTCAAACACGGGACCCCCACCTAAACCACTGGACCTCATACACCCCCTAGCCTTGTAATAACTGTGTCTTAATGCAAGTTCATGAAAAACTTCCTGAGTTATTGGTAACTCAGCATAGATTAATTACAAATTAAATGTAACAAGGGTACTAAAGTACTAATTATAATCATTCTATTCTTAAAAAGAATATGCAGCTTGAATTCTTCACACAAAAGATTGATTGCAAATATAACAGTTTAGTGTTCATGAAACTCACTTAAATTGTTAAGCTCACTTAAATCATGTTTAGACTAAAACTTGTACTTGGAAATTGGATTTTAATGTAGACCAAACAAAGGAAATGTCATTTTAAAAAATTAAGAAAGATTGTTTCTCATAACACCTGTCAACCTATCTTACACCTGGAACATTTCATAGAGACATCATTCTAATCTTGTCCTTTTCAGAACATGAAATTTACATTTCCTTACTATATTTTGTGTATCTTAATATATTTACAAAGCAAAACATTGTGACTATAGAAGAAAATGCTCTTAACAAGCAAATTCTTCTTTTGTGACAATGTTCTCTGTTTAAAAGACTATCAAAGCTGTCTCTTTTCAATATAAATAAGTCATAATTATGTAAGAAAAAAAAGAATAAAGGATATAACTATGAAAAAGTTACCGGTACCAAGTCACAAAAGCCAAAGCCCATACATTTCACCAAATAAGTGGAGCTTAGTAGTATTTCATACAGTGACTTATTTTTCTTTATTCAAAATAATTTCTTTTAAAAACCTTCCGATAATTGTAAAATCAAGTACTGTAAGTATGAACCAATTACCATAAAAAAAGACACCAAGAAACATACACTATATCACTTCACTCAAAAAGGTCCCCTAACCTCTGATAATGTCACCAACTGTAAACACAGATAATCATAAACAAGAGAACAAACACTATCCCATATCATCTCCCACTCCATACACACAAATACCCAAGCCCACCTCATTGACTACTATACTATTCCAAGTGTACCAATAAGAGCATGGCAGCAATGGCATTGGCAGCAAAAAAATCAATTGCTGCTGTGTTTCACGAGGTTTCTTCCAATATTCCAATAGTGCTTGTGAATGAAGAATGGACTGCCTGTAATCTGCCTGTAATCAGTTTGATTTAACCCTCAAAGTAGTCAATACACCTTGTTTTCGATCAATGTGTAGGAGAACTTTATCATGTAGAAGATATAAATGTGCTATAGCCATGTATTATATTCAGTGTAAGAGAATTCTGCATGTATTAAAGATTCCAATGTACTAGTTAGCCAATCACTGTATACAAGGATTCGGCAAGACTTAAAACAAAGTGTAGCATAAGCTGGAAAGACTGTTATAAGTCTGAGTGGATGTTTAAAGCTTGACTTACATCATTGTGTGGCAATAAGACGGACGAATCTGAAGAACGCAGATAGATGTTATTGGTGTTGTTTTCAGAGTGGTTTTCTCAACTCTCTTACAGGTATGTTAAAAAAATATTATGTATATTCAAGGATGAATTACAAGGCTATAAAAGGTCACTTAAAAAAGTGAAAGACTGGCTGTGTTCTTGCATTTAAACCTTGATAAATATAACAACAGAAGAACATTGAATAATTATTTGAGATTACCATCAAAAGCTCATAAAATATTTTAGAAAAAAATCCTCTCCGCTTGGATAGAAAAGAACCTTGACAAACTATTAATTGCATGAAAACTGAATTACAGTTTTGCTGTTTGCAAATTTGCAACAGTTACCATCAACCATCAAGACGAGGATTGTTAGATGCAAAATATATTTAAGCAATCCTTTAATCTTTGTCTAGCTCTTACATTTTATTCAACCGGAGAAATGTCTTGTTGTGTGGAAGATAGAAAACTAAAGAGTTCAGGAATGCTCTGATGATAATGACTATCTTGGGTAAATATTTATTTCATGATAACCTCCCCATCAAGATCATTCAGAAATAGCGTAGGTGGTGGCGATATGTGGGCGTGGTTAATTTGGTAAAGATAACACATTACCCCCATATTGAGGGTTCAAGGCAATACTATAGTAAGTGCTTCATGTTAATGAAGCACTTACTATAGTCTTGCATTGAACACTTGATATGGTATTTTTGTATTAGTTTTAGGGCAAGGAAGAGAGGACAATTCTGGTGTATGATAGTGAAAATTTGTAATTACAAATCAAGGCGAAACCATTGTAACAAAGAATTTTTTTAATGATTGGAAAAAGAACAAACTTACATTAAAAGATTCACCTCTGAAATGATTATTTATTGTTGAAAAAAAAAAGAAGATAAATTGCTTATATGATCAATACCATTTTTATCTTGAAATGGTTTTAATGTGGAATTGGTTAATTTTGAATCGATAACACATTAACCCAATATGGAATTTTGTATTGGTTTTACGACATGAAGAGGGATAATTCTAGTGAATGACAGACAATTTCTCCAATTGTGACAAGATTGTCTGGTGATACAGATACTTAACCCTATCCCAAACAACAAAATTTTTGACTGTCCCAAATTGAAAGAGTTTGCAGACGACATTTCAAAATGTGATGAAATTGGAAAAAAAATCTTCCAATAGGCCAGAAAACATTGTGGGAAAAGGAAAAATTGCTCGTTATTTTCTGCTGTCCCAAATTGAAAGAGTTTGCAGATGACATTTCAAAATGACATTGTGGGAAAAGGAAAAATTGCTCGTTATTTTCTGCTGTCCCAAATTGCAAAATGGAAAAATGGAAAAAAATCTTCCGATAGGCCAGAAAACATTGTGGGAAAAGGAAAATTGCTCGTTATGAGCAATTTCTCCTTTTCCCACAATGTTTTCTAAAGTCGTCTGCAACAAAGTTGTCAAATGTCGTTATTGTTTGGGAAAGGGTTAAAGGTGCTTGTTCACAGATGTGAGAAATTTGGAAGTTAAAAATTAATTTCTTTAAAACTCTACAACAACTGTTGCTCTGCTATAAAATATAGACTAAAGAATATTCATTGGAAGCAAATTCAATACATGTAGTTTCTAATTCTTTAAAGTTATAAGCAGATATCTAAGGTTTAGAAAAGCAGACGACACAAAAATATACTTTTAGAAAATTACCCAGCAATTTTAGGGTTAAGTGGGCATTATATAAACTAAAGACAAATACTTGACACGAAAGGAAAAAAATGTTTAATGCATTTCATGTTGGTTTCTATTGTACAGTCAAACTTGTGTTAAGAGGCAAGCCTATGGGCCAGAGTAAATTGTCTGTTTAAGACAGGTTGGGTGCTTAACACAAATTGATGTACACTATAAATCTAACATTTGGACTTTCTGTAGTGGTTGTTTAAGGCAGGTTGGCTGCTTAAAAGGTTGGCTGCTTAACACAAGTTTGACTGTACAGTAGTTTCTTTCAGAACAAATAGGTCCATGGTCCACTGTAGATAACAACAATTTAATTAATGGATCAATAAGCACTTTTCTGTTTTAAAATGTTAAAAACACAAACAATATCAAACATAGTTCATTCAATATTCATACAGTTTATTATTAAAAATTAATCATTGATATTGCATTTGGGATCATGTATGAGTCTGTATTGAGTACAAGTAAATAAACTTATTATTCTGTAAAGGTGTCCCCCCCCCCCACACACACACACACCAGCAAATAAAAGCCTTAATTAATTATTCAACACATTATTCTTGTTTTTACCCATTCCATTATATGGTATATTATGAATAATCTTTATTAAACCAGTAGCCCAGAGACTATAAAATAACAAATAAAAACCCATTTTGTCTGTGGTTTGCATGTTTTTCATCAGTATGTTTTGTAATTCAAAGACAGGGTGTTTATGGGTTGTATCTTGATTTTAAGTACAGCTAATTCCTAATGTTTATGGGGGAGATTCCAGCAATAACTTTTTATTTTGAGAGAATGAATTTTTGTTAGTGTACAGGTTTTGAAGCAAGGATCTTGGTCTTTTTTGAAGATAAAAACATTTTTTCTGGCCCTCAATAATACATCAACAAATTAGCCTCGTCTTTAGTTTGAAATGGTAAATTGAACATTTTCAAGTTTTCAAACTATTTGTTGTGATTTCCTGCATACTATTCCCCAGTTTTCTGACAAAGTGTACACATGCATGCAGTCTCTCCAAGGAAGGTAGGCCCAAGACTTTTTCTTTTTTGTAATTCTATATCAAAAGACATGTGGCTTACTATCATAGATTGAAAGATAATGCAAAAGGCAAGTATATCCTCAAAGAATTGGAAAATGTTCAATTGATATTGAGTAAATGATGAAAAAAAAAAGAGCTTGTTCACAGGTTATATATACATAGACACTTGGGCATGTTTGGTAAGGTTATAAAGCATCAGTTTGATGATTAAGATATCTTCATAATAATCCATTGTGGAAAGTTTTCTTCTTAATAGCCACTTAGAGTGCTGGGTAATTTTCTAAAATATATCTGTGTGTCGTCTGCTTTCCAAAACCTTAAATATCTGCTTAAATTTGATGAAAACAGATAAACAGTAGTTTGGTCACAGGCCGGTCGCCAATTTACTTGGGGCCTGGTCTGGCCTCGATCTAACCTGTTTGCATAATCATGAAGTATGTTTCAGCACTATAAGGGCTAGTGTTTCAAATTTGGGCACTGAATCATGCATTAATTCACTCCCACCCGATTATAAACACTCCCCTTATTCATCCTCTCTCTTAGATATCAAAACCAACCAAGACTGGTTTGTTGTGGTGTTCTCAACAATAGAATAATTGGACCGCAAATGCCCAAGGTTAGATTTGATGGAAATATTTGCAAAAACTGTCTGACAGTTCTCTCTATTTACATAATTCTATGGTAATTCATTGAATGACAATGAGGTATCTTTCTTTCAAAACAAACAAGTAGCTACTTACTCATCACTATATATTTACACATATTAACCAATACTCCAATATTGGAATTGGCGTCTGGTCCAAATTGAAAGCAATGTCAATAGACAGTATTTATATCATATGACAAAATAATATCTGGTCATTTTTTGGAAGAATCCATTTTGACAAAAGGAGAAATTGCTCAATTTAAACAATTCATCTTTTTGTCACAGTGGTTCCTTAAGTCTTCTACAACAGATGTTTTAAAGTAAGGTACTTTTGAGTAAGAGGTTAAGCAACATGATAAGCAAGTTGGAATAAGAATCTAAATCTACCATGATTTGATACCATTTGAAGCAGAGCTTTTCTTTTATTTTACATCCACTTTTCTTGCCACTAGACCATGGAGGCCCCTTAACATTTAGTACTTAGTCTGTAGTAAATAATTGAAAAAGTCTTTTCCATTATAAAATCGACCAGAATAACACCTTCCCAATGAACTTTCAGTACAAATGAGTTAATGATAACTTGAGCTATAATCTGTTTCACCCTTCCTGTATAAGCCTGCTCCTTTATAAGGGATCTTCTGACTGAACCAAATTGGAAAAAAGAATGGATGCTAGTCATAAAGCATAAACATATTTCATTTTGCCTTTTAAATATTATGAAGAAACTTATCTTGCAAAAGTGAAAAATACCCATCATGAGCAGTTCTTACCCTTTTCACAGTGTTTTTTTTCATATCCCTAATAAAATATTAAAGGATGTTGCAGCAGACATTTGAAATAATTCTTACTAAGAAAGAATCAATTGTCATGAACAAATTTTGTAATGATCACATTTACATACGCCTTTTTGGTGAGGAGGCTTGAATGATGGCTGTCACGATGTCGCAGTTGTTCTGGGATTTATGCATCCTCCTTTCTCGTCGCTTTAACTGTCGTACTAACCGCATGGACATCTGGTTCACACGTCGGGTTAGCTCATTGACCAAGTTCCTTAGTTCATTTAGACCTAAAATAGTGATAATGAAAATATCATTAATTAACAATATTGATCTTAATGATAATGATGAAAACAATGATAACATATCATAGCCTTTTCATGTTCACAAAGGACAGGGTGTTTCCTTAACCACTGAATCCTTGCTAATTTAGGGGACTTATTACCCTTTAAATATAGAACTGTGAATAGAAATGGAAAATACTGATCTTAAAGAGACATAATACATATCCAGGAATTGGGGGACATTTATCATACAAGAAACCAGCCAAGGGTAATCATGAAAGGCTCAATCCATATTGTAAATAATGCAAGCTTTCTTAAAATATGAATTCATACAGTCTTTTGGGTTTCCAAATTCAGCAATCTTACTGATAATCTTTCTCTAAAATAATAGGCTAAGGCCTCTTACAAATCAAAGGAAATTGATTTGGTTTTCATGCTCAGCTAATTATATAGAGGTCTTTGTTTGTTTAGGCTTAAAATTGCATCAAGAGCCTTTTTCAATTGCATCAATAGCATTTCAGTTAAATGGCAGTACCAATTCAATTCAATTCTTTATTGGCAAGATAACACTATTCAGCCAATAGTCTTTGTTTCATGAAAAGCCAAATATACAACTATTGTGAATTACAAATGGAAAGATAAGACACAAGGGTTCCAACTAGCAAGTCAACCATGGGTCTCCTCCAAATAATGATTAAAAACTTTCAAGTGGTTTGTTTTTAGATGTCTGAGGGTGTTTGATAATTTTTCAGTTTTACATGTATTGCAATGATCATTTGATACAAACCAGAAAAATCCTATAGTGTTTATCATATGCATTGTTCAAACATTAATATGATCAAATAATAAAAATAAGTTTCAAATTGGCTAAATCTAAATTTCACTAGTTTCATCTCAGTAACTCTTTAGAATTAAAGCTGACTTCAAAACAATCATTCTAAATTGAACAGAAGGGAAGTAACTTACAGTACTGTTCAAACATGAAAAGCAAGAGTAATGTACCATAAACATTATTTTCTCTGACTGATTACAAAGTGAATAGAATTACTTTAATGATGAAAAATCACATTTCATCATTGGTATTTGATGCAAAACATCATGTAAATTAGTAAAATTACTTGTTAGGAGTTGTATCTTTTCATCTAAAAAGTATTTTAAGGCACACATTCCCAAGACCAACTTATCCTTCAGTCAAGGGCTTGTAAAGATGATGCATTGGTTTGAAATATGTGGAGAAAGGGTTCAATTAACCCTTAGAATGCTGGGTTATTTTCTAAAAATAGATTTTTGTATTGTCTGCTTTCCAACACCTTAAATATCTGCGCAATAGTATAAAAGAGATAGCTAGAGTAGCAAACAGGTTAGATCACAGGGGTATAGGGTACAATTAAAAAAATGTGTTTACCATATTCCAGGAGTACCCCACGATGAAGGTGATATCCAATTTGACGTCCGCCGATTTCCAGGTCTTGGTAGAGAGAATTCCTCCGCCAGTGTACAAACTCAGATGTGCTTGAACATTCTGTGAATGTGTCACTGTCGAAACTGTCATGGCGATGATCCTGCCAGCGATCGTAAATCTCGGACAACAAGCCGTCTACAATGGATGCTGTACTCTCATGACGAGTCCTTAAGTAAAAAGTACCATATTTAGGTAAACACATTATTCAATGCTTTTGTTTTTTAATCATTTGTAACAAACAGAGCAAATGAACCTCTTAAAGACACAAACACATCTGATCAGTGAAAAACATTGTCATACACTGAGCAGTAACTGTTGTGTTGTCTATATATGAACCAGTATGTTCTCTCAAACAATGCATTTGGTCCCTAATTTGCATAAACATTCAACGAACATTACACATTTAACCCAAGTATTTTCCAAAGATCTGCTATTTACAGAATGATGAGGTTTCCTGTTAAATTGTTTCTAAGAGAAGGCTTCCTTCAATTTCGATGTTACCAAAAGCACATAAATTTCAAAATATGGGATGATCATGCAGACAAATTTGACCAAATAAAACAGCCTCATCTAGCGATACTAGTCAAAATAATTTGACGTGAAGATTATTTACTATTTTCTGTTGGGGTAACCGAACATCAAAGTTTCGAACGATCCAAATAATGTCTGAATCTTTTTATTCTAATTCCGGATTTAAAGCACCACAAATGACCATTCAAAGTCATTTGATATGACAAGATATGTTAAATAAACTTATATACCACCAAACAATAGCAACAATTACCGTTAAACAAATAAAATACGCTGAATAGGTTTTCCCATTCCAGTGCGCATGCGCAGAAAATAATTATCAGGAGCAAAAAATCGTCAACTAACGTTAATCAAACCCTTCTTACAAAGTTAATATGCCAAGTACAGACATGTTAGTGCATGGATTGTTTGAAAAAGGATTAATTCACAACTGAATACAAAAATATCTCAATATTTTCCGATCACATCAAATTAGTTTGACTACTAGTGATACCATTTTAGCTAATGTAGTTGTTTAAAGCAGTTAGACTAAATAAGTTTCATCGCATCTACAATACTAATGTTGCCTAATACATAAAATAACTAAGACAAAACAAATGCATTTCGCTTCAACACAACTTTGTGTATGTTTTTGAGTAATGATCAATTGATATGTTGCGACAAAAATTTCATTGCATTTGGCCTCCTTCTATCTATCTATCTCATGGTACTGTTCTCGCTCCATTGGAGCATTATGACAGGTTAGGTGGTCGCAAAATTGCATCAATCAAGCGCAAGATTTAAAAGAAAATAAAGGGAAGGAATTTAACTTCCCAGTTTTATACAGATTAAAAACTTGAGAGATATGCGGTTACAAACTATTTACAAGAAGTTGTGGTCTGCTACTATTACTTTTAGTAGCAGACGCTGTTTTTTATATTTTAGATTTAAAGTCGAGCACTGTTTCAGCAGAAACAGCACTGACAGGCAGACGGTTCCAAAGTTGTATTGTCTGTGGAAAGAAAGAATTTTTCAGTGTTTCTGAATATGCATTAGGTCTGTGATACTGGTGAGGGTGATTGGTAGAAGAACGTGTTGATCTGGGATGTGGCAACTTATGTAGATAGTTGTCCTTGTCAATTATCACCAGAACCACATGTATCTTAAAGAAAAAGATGAGGCTAGAACGCTGTCTACGTTCTGCTAATGTTGGCCATGAAAGATCTTGGAGCATTTCACCAACATGGCTTTGGTTCCTCCACCTCCTACTACACCATCTGGCTGCTATCCGCTGGACCCGTTCTACTTTATATATGTCTGATGCAGTATGTGGGTCCCATATGATTGACGCAAACTCTAGTTGTGGTCTTACCAAAGTTTTGTAGGCGATGACCCTTGTTTGTTTTGGAGCAAAAGCTAAGTTGCGTCTAAGAAAACCAAGGGTTTTTGTAGCTTTGGATGCTATATTGTTTATATGGGAACTCCAGGATAGGTTTTCTGTGAATGTCAGGCCCAGGTACTTTGCAGAGGACACAGTTTCCAGAATATGATTATGTAGTGTATAATCATGCAAGATTCTTCTAGATGGGAGGTTACTGGAGACCCTAAGGGAATGACACTTTGAGGCGTTGAATTTCATGAGCCATGTTTCCTCCCATCTAGCAAGAGTATCAATATCATGTTGGAGATCAATGCAGTCAGCCTGCGAGTTGATATTTCTATACAAAACGCAGTCATCCGCAAAAAGACGGACGGATGAGGATATGTCTTCTGGTAAATCATTTATATAAAGTAAAAACAAGACAGGTCCAAGAACTGAGCCCTGGGGAACTCCAGAGATAACATCTGCAGAGTCGGAGGATATTCCATCAAGTACCACTTTCTGGGTTCTGTTTGAAAGAAAAGAGCGGATCCAAGAGTTGTTAAGACCTCTGATGCCGTAATAATCAAGTTTATAAAGAAGTCTATTGTGAGGGACCTTGTCAAACGCTTTGGCAAAGTCCATCACAACGACATCTGTCTGTCTGAGTTTACCGCTATGAGCCCTGTCTGAATTGGTGGCTAGGTCATGGAAAAATTGCACTAGCTGGGATTCACATGACCTGCGACTTCTGAAGCCATGCTGAGAGTCCACAAGGATTTTGTTATCCTCAACATGTCTCATCATTTTACTGACCAGTATATGTTCTAGGGACTTGCAGCAAAGGCAAGTTAGAGAGACAGGCCGGTAGTTGGCTGGGTTGTACTTTTCGCCACTTTTATATATTGGTACAACATTGGCTAGCCGCCAGTCGTCAGGAACTGTACCCTCAAGAAGTGATTTATTAAAAATGATTGACAATATTGGGCTAACTTCCCTTGCGGCACTCGTGTAGTATCCTCGCACCTATATTGTCAGGGCCTGAGGCTTTGTGTGGATTAAGTTTACTTAATAGCTTTTCGATTCCATTAGCATCAACCTCAATGTTATCCATACTTGGGTATGGGCTTGTGCCTTTATTGGGTAGCGTTGCGGCTGCCTCTGCAGTAAATACTGAATGGAATTGATTATTAAGGATGTTGGCCTTAGTTTTAGTGTCAGATTTGAGGATTCCTTGTTCTCTTAATGAGGCAATGTTGGAGGAGTCGTTCTTCTGGCTTTTAATAAAGGACCAGAACCGCTTGTTTGTTGTGCGTAATTGAGTCTGTTCGTACTCTGTGCCCTGGTCATCAAAAATACTTGAGACATAGTGCCAGTAAGCATCCCTGATTGATTTCTGGACAAAGTTTCTAAAGCACCTATATCTGGCTTTCAATTGGGGATCATTTGAGTGTCGTGCTCGATGGTAAAGTTTCTGCCGTTTGTGGATTTGTCTCCTGATGTCTGTTGTAATCCAGGGACAACTATATTTTGGTTTGGACATTTTAGACGGGATATATTTGTCTATAGCTTTTGTGAGGTTGGTCTTAAAAGTTGTCCATAGTTCATCAACTGGTATGTCGGAATGAGGAAGGAACATGTCACCCATTTCACTGATGGACTCTCGAAGACCATCCATATCAGCCCTTTTATAGAGAAGTATCTTGCGGGGTGAATGTTTGGTTCGTTTGGCCTCCATTAAATGAATGTTTTGAAAGTTTGACATGACGCGAGATATGACAGAATGTTAAAAATTCCGGATCAGGTCAAATAAGTTTGTCTAGTAGGGAGCTCCATACAAAATAGTGTTGTAATATAAAGGGTCGATTTCAATCAATACTTGAGTAAAAAGCTTGAAAATGCATATAATTAAAAGATATTTTTGGTACAGACGTGAAACTTATTAAGGATATCAACAGAGTCATCGTTTAAAGTCCAATGAAAGGAATCAGTAGAGTTATTAATTGAAATATGCTCGGACCTTTCGAATTTCTCACTGGACATTCGATTCGACTGAGGATGGATGCCCGTCTCAAACAGGTAATATTCGCCCAGTTCATGGTTGCTGTGTGTTTTATTGACTGCATACGTATTATATGGGTTCTCAGGGATTTTAACTTGCAACGTTGGGTCTAAAGCATACGCAGGCGGACAGAAATCTGTGAAAATATCGTCGTCATCTCTCGTGTTTACGTTTGCATTCTCCATCTTGCCATGTTTACAATTATTCGGAACACTTTGAATTTATCCACAGGTTTTATATACAGGTACCCTGCTCTAGTTCAGAAAGTGGATTTGTTTCCCCGTTGAGCGGGTCAACAGCAAAACGAAAGTAGAACGATTCAAGCCATGAGCTACTTGTTGTCAAAGTTGATAAACAAAAAGGATGTAGATGAAGCCATCAAAGGTACAGCTGATCTGGTTCTGGTTCTGAGATTTGGCAGGGATGGTGATACAACATGTATGCAGCTGGATCACATTGTAAGACTCCCGTAAACATTCATACATCACTGGCTTTTATACTTTGAGTTTACTGACTTGCACCAATTTAATTTGTTTTATCTTTATCTAAATTTGTAAGAAATAAAATACCATAAAAGAATTATATGAATTTTAATTGGTCAACTTTCAACTCATATATACGTGTTTCATTTTAATAATGATCAATATTTAACAAAAAATATCCATGATCTGAAATGGATTATTAAAATGCTTCTTGATAGAAACGGTGGTAATTGAAATCAATTATCTGCCAATCACATTACAAATTCATAAAACTTAATCAGATGTGGATTCTGTAACTCAAATGCAAAAATTTGTACTGCAAATCATATAAAATGGTTGAAATATCAAAGCTCTTTTTGTGCATGGTTTCCAATTATGTTGATGGTACTTTGGGATGGTATGAGAGATTGTCTCCTGACTGACTTTAAAATACCAATGTTTTCATCATCTAGCTTGAAGCCTTGACCCAGCTTTAATTGGCAGTTAAGTTTTGTATCTTTCTCCTTCAACAATGAGATGTGATATGAAAACTTAAACCGTTTGGAGCAGTGACAAATTTCTTTTGAGGGAATTGGTTAACCCATTACCAAACAATAGCGACATTTGACCAGTTTGCTGCAGATCACTCTGGAAAATATCGTAAGAAAAGGGGAAATTGCTCTTCTCCTTTTCCCACAATATTTTCTGCCCTATCAGAAGATTATTTTTCAATTTCATCGCTTTTTGAAATCTTGTCTGCAAACTCTATCAATTTGGGAACATCGAAAATTTGATGTTTGGTAAAAAGTCAATCTATTGTATGTTGTGGAGGACAGAGTCCAGGGGAAGAGAGGCGGCCTAAGACACAAGGTTCCAATCTTTGAGTCGCAGGATTCTCTTTGCAATCTTTCATTAATTCACATCTTGCATGAGTACTGGTTGTGTATCAAGGAAGCAGAAACGAGAATGATTAATTTAATTTGTAAGAACCTGTTTCACAATTGATGTAGAATAGATAAATGTAAACTAATCTATTGTATGTTCTCTTCACTTCAACTTCTGACATGTTCTGTCTTCATTGCAGCTTTCCAAAGTGGAAGATGAGCTGGGAAAGATGGCCAAGATTTACACAGTGGATGTTGACTCAGTCCCAATGTACGCTCAGTACTTTGATATCACATACATTCCTGCAACTGTGTTCTTCTTTAATGCTCAACACATGAAAGTGGATTGGGGGTAGGTTTTCTATTTGGTCCATTATACCATACCCTTATTTTGGATTTTGTAAAAGGTCCAGATTAAAAACAAAAGTAGACAACACTTAAAGGTACAAACCATGGCATGGCATCTGTCTTTTGATTTAAGATAGAAAACATTGTGATAAAAGAGAAAGTGAACCTGCTACAGAAATAATATATATTAATTCAAATTGTTCAGCTTATGAAAAAAGTTGTAAATTTAGACCTTTAGACAACCATTCCTAACATACTAAAGATAAAAATATCAGATGAATTCTCAAAAAATGGATAGAGTTTTAAAATCAAAAGATATTTAAATATTTCTATTCTTACACAGAGCAGAAATGCCAATATCTTTAAAGAAAAATTGACAGTGTTACCTGTTAAGGTTTTTTATTTGAAAAATTTAGGTGTTACAACTACTTCTTAAGACCGCCTTTCATTTCTATTTGTTATTTGAGTCTACCAAAAAGTCATTTGAATTGGTCAGATTGGCCGGCGGCTGGCTCTAAATGGCCACCCTGTTGTCTTATATTCAAATTTCCGAAAAATATCAATCATAGATATGGATTCCCTCCATGAATCAGTTTCAGGTCAAAAAAGAAAGTCTTGATTCGGATCCAGGGAACGCCATTGTATGACTGAAAAAAAAACATAACCCTTTACCAAACGCCATATTTTCGACTGTCCCAAATTGAAAGAGTTTGCAGACGACATTTCAAAATGTGATGAAAGTGGAAAATAATCTTCTGATAGGGCAGAAAACATGGTGGGAAAAGGAGAAATTGCTCGTCACAATGTTTTCCAGAGTTGTCTGCAACAAAGTGGTCAAATGTTGTTATTGTTTGGTAATGGGTTAAAACGCCTCTTTTTTGCATTTCAGTGGGCCAGATCACACCAAGTTTATTGGAACGTTCAAAACCAAGCAGGACGTAATTGATGTGGTGGAGGTTATCTATAGAGGTGCGATGAAGGGTAAAGTTGTTGTCCAAAGCCCATTGGATCCCAGGGATTTGCCCCAATACGACCTGCTGTATAAGAACATTTGAACCAACTCCCCAGGAACCAAAACTAAGCTGACCAAGATGAAGCTGAAACATTAAACAAGGGGGGCCAAAAGCAGACAACTAGTCAAGTCAAGAGTCGAGATAAGGGATGTACATGAGGTTTAAAGCCTTAGAATGTGGGATCATTTTTCTTTGAATAGATTTTTGGGTTGTCTGCTTTCCAAAACCTTAAATATCTGCTTAATTTGGATGAGGAAAGATACTCAGAGTAGCAAACATGTTAGATCACAGGCCATGTTAGATCACAATTGGATCCAACCTGTTTGCATAAGCATGAAGTTGGTTCCAGCACTATAAGGAATAAGGTGCAGTATTTGACAAGAGAAAATTGATGCAAGCATCAAAGTCGTCCGCAAAAATTTTGATTTGTCTTCTTTAACAAAACATCCAACATAACATGGAAAGAATAGAAATTTATTTATAATACATACAGACATATCTCGTCATTCAAACTCAATAGAGAGAGCCTGTTATTCGGCTAATGAAAACAATTGCACAAGACATTTAATGTTTTAAACATAGTTTTCTTACTGACTGTTTCATCAAATGGAGAAGAAATAAATCTGAAACGACTCTTGATGACAGACAATCAAATCTTGTCAACATATGTTGGAGGAGCGTTAAGAGACTGTAATTCTTATTATCTTGCTAAAATATATTTCTTCTTTTTTTCATTGTTTTAAAGATTCTAAATTCAGAAACCTTAAAGACATTGTAACAAAACAAGATATGACTTTTAATGATATTCTTTACCGTTTATCACTTTGGCTTCTTCTGAATTTCACAAAATTAATTGTGTGCGGGTGTTTTCGAAAACAATCTTGTTCCAATATGATCATATGGATTAAGGAATTTGCAACAGACGAATTTAACCAGCAAACCCAATAGAAATTGAGTCTTTCTAAACTTTTATGGAAGTTGTCTGTAATTGTTTTCAATATTTGCCAACACAAAGTATGAATTAAAAAGTGCTTGTTTAAAGATATTGAATTTGGAATTAAGATGTCAAACAAACTCACGACAATACACTTGCATCAATCTATTGAGGAGGACGAAGAAAAAATTGTTCAATACAAGCATTGAATTGGTTATCTCACCTAAATGAGGTTATAAATGGAAACATTTCTTGGTCAAACCTTTTCATTTTTGAAGGTTTTGAAAAAGTTTCAACCATTCAGTGTTGAGATGTGCAACACTTATTACAGCTCAGGAACTGTAATTGAACTATATAACATGAGACTAATTACTCATTTAACATTAAAAATTACACACTCTAACACTGAGAGTAAATACCTTTTGTAACACTTGCAGTTGTCAAAGTTGAAGTCTTTTGATATAACCCATTTGATTGAATGATTTGTCCAATAATATGTTTATTCTTCATTTTATATATTTGTGTATTAAAGCCAATAAAATAGAAGAATAAAAAAGACACCCAAAATCGAGTTGGTTAAAACGTTTCCCCTCTTATTGCAATGGTCCATAGAAACTTTCTCTCATGATATAAGATGAAATAGATGTTTCAATGTTATTAAAAACAAAGTTTTTTTTCAATGAAAAGTAGTGGTGAAGCATGCCTTCATTAGCTAGTTCTAGTGACCAATGTACTGACGTTGAAGACGCAAAGCAGCTTTTCGCGTACTTAAGAATCACAGGAGCGCATATTTTGAGCTTCCATAAGAGTCTCCTAGCTGACGATCGAGTGCCGACGGTTCTTCCCGTATTAACGGACCCTTATGGACAGTTAAGGTAGGGGGCTTTCCCCATCGACGATGATCTGTGTAAACGCCATCTGACTGAAAACTGTCGAAATGTAAAAGCCCAATAAGAAAGCGGTTCCTATAACAGATAGTATTTGGTCCTCTTGTAAACCTCCCTAACTTTCCCAAGTCAGACCATGGAGCGCAATGTGATTTTCAACCTTCGGAATCGATAGTAACTTTTGCCATGGTCACGTGTTCGCGACCTTTCGTAGAAATATGGACTGTCCTCCTAAGCCCTCTGCGTACAGTGGTTTATATGCATGTATAATGTTAACAGAGATCCTCTTTTGTCAACGTTGTTGGCCCTCATTTTTGTTGGGATCTCTTTTCATTGGCTGCAACTCATAAGGGGTAGTGTCCTGATGTTTTCTATTGTCCCTGCCTTCCAAAGGCGTATTGCTTGTTGTGACAGCCAGTTTCTCCTTAACACATTACCACCTTACGCCACATGTCTGCATCTTGCTACATACGACTTTCAAAAAGCATTGTGGCAAAAGGAAAAATTGCTACAATGCTTTTTCAATCTATTCACATATCACAACAGCAGAACTGAGAAGTTTTCATATTTTATTTACAAAGCTTCAAGTAAAAAAAAAGTGTCTTTATGTCTGGATTCTCGGCCTATGGGAACTGCGTGGGCAAGGAGGCAACTTAAAAGCAGTCGCCTTCCTTTTGCTGCCAACAATGTAACGAACCGTTCAAAGAGACCTCTCAAAGACACACTGGCATCTGATCAGTGAATCAAAACTGGCCGCTACATGAATCACTAAATAAATGACGAACACATGGTAACATGATATTTGCATTTAATATAAGTGAATGAGACACACACATGTGTGTTTTTATGAATTGAAACAATTCTAAGAATGGGCAGCATTGATGTTGCCGTTGATTTGTTACATGACGAAATATAATGAACAAATTACAACATTGATTATAACGACCCTAACTTTGTACCAAACGATATTTCCTATCATTGCCAAATTGAAAAGGTCTTTGAAAACACAAGGACGCATCAGATAACTGAAAGGATGGATATCTTGGTAGCGTTTTACTAAACATTAAGCTAAGAAATTGCTTGAGTTCAAAACAACTTTCACTCTTATTTTAATATCACAGAAGCATTATTGCGAAGTAACACATCATTAGAATCGTCTCTCCTAGGCACTTCCAATGACATATTACATTACAATATTGTATTTCTGTTTTGGATCAATGTTTATCAGTTCTAACTTGCACAAAATCTGTCCTTAAGTCAGTTAAATGGAACCATGGTGGATTATAAAATCAATTTTGGGGAAGATAGGACCTTGTTACATGACGAAATTCTTCCATTTCCAAATGATTATAGACAGCATTTGGAACAGGTTCATAAATTTCCACAAAGTAATTCCAATGAAAGTAAATATGATAAAAATATATGCAGCAACAATGATTAACGTAAGCACAGCAAACTTTAAAGCCTTTTTATGTAAGTTTCAATGACAAAATGCTACAAAAACCTTTCTTTATTTCATATGTCTTATGTATCGAAAAACATAAATCATTTATACATTAATTTTCATTTGTAGTCACGTTAGTGACACAAGTAAAATAACTCAATTTCAAACTTAATATTTTTTTAAGTTGCAATAAGCAACGACCCAAGTGTGAAAATTGATGTTTAACCTCTACATCGTGGTCATTGTGTTCGTCTTTATTGAAGTAAGTCATTATATTATAATGAACTTTAATGCGGATAGTTTTGGGTGTGAATTGGTTCATATCGTATTTGTTTTACATCGATTGTGAAGGAAGCTGAAAGCTTGTTCAAAGCCACACTCGATGACTGCTTCCTGGATACTAAACCAGTAATCGCGCCGGTTTGTGGGCTAATCCCGGAAATTGGTTATATAGATGACATCGTTTTACAAATTATAAGTAGATTTAGTTTATTATTAAACTGAGGTGGATTGTTATTTAGTTTTAGAAAAAACATATACATACTCAAAATGCAAATTTACTTATATTTTGATAAACAATTATATATTTGATAGCATACTTTTCTTTAAAAACGCCAAAAAATTCATACATCTGAACAAGTTACAAAATAAAACAGCAGACAATTACATGTACATAACTACATGTGTCCTCACGTACATATTTCCACATTCATTCAAATAATTATTTGTCTTATACGAGTTAAATGACGTTAAAAAAAGGTTTTACAGCCGGAGTACCATAGTCAACCTGTATGAAGATATGGATTAACAGTGGTGTGGCAACAATTGGAATTCTTTCTATATGGAACATCTGTATTTCACAAACCACCATAAAAATAATCACTCTTTACATTTCATGACATCCTAGGTTCATGATTTAATGTATTATTCGTCTGTCAGTTTCGCAGTTATCTCTGTCGTGCTGCTGCTCATAAAGTTTGTAGATATGTCCATGGATTTCGCACAGCTCTTTAAAATTTGTTAGCAACTATACTTCCACGATTTACCCTTAACATGCTGGGTAGTTTTCCAAAAATATATTTTTTTAGTCGTCTGCTTTCCCAAACCTTAAGTATCTGCTTAGTTTTGACGAGGAAAGATACGTAGAATAGCAAACATGTTAGATCACAGGTCAGCCGCCAATGCACTTGGCGGCTGGTCTGGACCTTACATGTTTGCATAAGCATGAAGTTGTTCCAGTACTATAAGGGTTATTTACTACATTGTAGATATAAAATGTTCAATCCAATATTCCACCAATGTTTGGTGTCCTTTTACAAAACATACATAGGCATACAACTCTGAACAAATATGAACGATCTCTCATTAATAGATTTTATCGATAACAGTCAAAATTGAATTCCAAAGCATTTTTGGGTTACGATATAAAATATAAACGGGAAAGGTAAATAAAATCTCACGAGCAATTTCACAATACGATAATGTATTATGCAATTGGTATTGTAAGTCCCGTATTTCTTTCTGGAACCCTTTTATCTATTTCCTCATAGACAGTAGACTTATTGCAGATGGTCAAAAGTGACAAGAACATCCGTCTACTTTCATAAAGCATGAAACATTAGGGAAACCCTCGGGATATCAGTTTTCCTCGGGATATCTGTTTTCTCGGGGTATCAGTTTTCCTCGGGATATCTGTTTTCTCGGGGTATTAGTAAGATACAAATGTGTCAATAGGAGTAATTGTTTGATTCAAGCAATTTCTTCTTTTGTCACAGCGGTTTCTTGAATCTTTTACTTCGGGCGTGTTGAAACAACTATACATTTAAGATTTGAAAAAGACTTCAGCAGAATATTCAAGGGTTCAATGCAAGACTATAGTAAACATAAACATGAAGCACTTACTATAGTATTGCATTGAACCCTCGTATTGTTCTTATAGCGGAATATCTAACACACAGTGAAATTAAAACGGGTTAATGACACTAAACTGGGTTTGCATATATCATAAAGCTTCACACTTTCGTGTCCTTTCACACTTTCGTATCCTCTGCGTTCTCAATCCACGGAAACTTATTTCTCGGGGGCCGTTCATCAAGTTCCTCGTACGGAGTGACCCCGTCTGAATCGATACTTTCCTCACTTTGATACGCCTCGTTCGCGTGTCCATTCAAAGAACCAAATAGAGGCGAATTTCCGGTGCTGGTTCCCGTTACAGGCGTGTCATAGCTTCCCGGATTGGTTCCCTGTAGCCTGTCTGGTGTTGGGCCACAGACCAGGGTGCTGGCCTTCGATATGGATTCGCCCTCACCTGTCTGACGGGAAATAGACTGACTGTCATATCAAGTTCGTGAACAGTTTAATCTGAATGGACGATAACTGAATACCTTATATAAGATTAAATGACTAGATCAGCAGCAGAAGGAAAACAGCGGTGTCAAAGAAACATTTCATTTTGTGTGTATTGAGAGCAGGAATCTTGATCAAATTGGTCATAATGTGTCTTTTTTCTTTTGTTCCATGTATTATGTTTAAGCCTGTACCAAACAACAATTTATTTTATTACAAAATTAAACTGTGTACAGACGATAATCGAAAAATATGCTTCATTTGAAGCTGTGCACCTTGTAAGCCACTTCAACAATGTCTCTCTAAAATGGCGGGTTGCAAAAGAACCATAAGGAACAATGAAGTGAGGTCTTAAAGGTCCGAAACGAGATTAGAGATCTTACTCAGGAATGTCTCGATTCAAATATACTGTGTTTACATACAAATGGTAACCATAGTCAGAGATGGCCTCCAGTTGCGGATTTATATGCTTATGATATGAAAAGCACCAGAGGACGACATTCTGATAAGATATACAGGTATTTGCATTTAGTTGCTGTTTGTAATGTAAAACAATCCCTGCCTTGAAAGTGAATATAAAAGATATAATGTCACTACGTTATGATTTGTTATGAGAAACTACCTCCTCGCCTTGAAGAATGTCTATATAAATGTAATAGAACCGAGTAATGATTTGTTATAAACCACCTCCTTTCATTGAAGAATGTATATATAAGATGTTAAGGAACAGAGTTATGATTTGTAATGAGAAACTTCCTCCTCTGCTTGAAGAATGTTTATATAAGATGTGATGGGATCGAGTTATGATTTGTATTGAGAAACTTCCTCCTCTCCTTGAAGAATGTTTATATAAGATGTTAAGGAACAGAGTTATGATTTGTAATGAGAAACTTCCTCCTCGCCTTGAAGAATGTCTATATAAAATGTGATGGGATCGAGTTATGATTTGTAATGAGAAACTACCTCCTCGCCTTGAAGAATGTCTATATAAGATGTAATGGGATCGAGTTATGATTTGTAATGAGAAACTACCTCCTCTCCTTGAAGAATGTCTATATAAAATGTGATGGGATCGAGTTATTATTTGTATTGAGAAACTACCTCCTCGCCTTGAAGAATGTCTATATAAAATGTGATGGGATCGAGTTATGATTTGTAATGAGAAACTACCTCCTCACCTTGAAGAATGTCTATATAAGATGTTAAGGAACAGAGTTATGATTTGTAATGAGAAACTACCTCCTCGCCTTGAAGAATGTCTATATAAAATGTGATGGGATCGAGTTATGATTTGTAATGAGAAACTACCTCCTCTCCTTGACGAATATCTTTCTAAGATGTAATGGAACCGAGTTATGATTTGTAATGAGAAACTACCTCCTCACCTTGAAGAATGTCTATATAAGATGTAATTGAATGAGTTTTGAGTTGTAATCAGATGTTTAGGAATAGAGTTGTGATTTGTTGTGTAAAATTATAGAATAAAGATATAATTTGTAATGAAAAACTACCTCCTCTCCTTGAAGAATGTCTATATCGGCTATAGGGCTCTCGATACCACTCCTCTCTCGACCAATGGACATTATGGACTTCTCCTATAATCAAAGAGAAAATATAAAAATCTCGTATACATTTTTTCAACGCATAAATCATACAGCAATTAGAAATCATATAGAAAGCATGTCCGATTAAGTTATATTTAAGGTGTCATTGCATCGTTAATATAGGTACATTATGCACGATTATTAGGATTATTTGGTTATATCTATTCGTATGATTTTCGGAAGTTTCTAATTAAGGCTTCATACTTTTAGTAAAATGAGAACAAAAATATCATTTAGGCATAATTTGAATGTGATTTTTGTTCGTTATGTTTGAGGGGTGTTTATGCTATCGTTCATACTAAGCCATAGTGTATTGCACATATAAGTAGAACCAGCTCTTGATAATTGATATAGAGGTTTCTCCTTGCGGTAAAACTAAACAAGAGATGAAAAATCACATTACCATATCGGGATATGTATCGTCAAGTTCTGGTTGCCAGGTGCGCATTCGCTTCTGATATATCGTTCCTCCGATTCCGAAAATACATATCGCAAGCATAGCCGTTCCTGCGATTATTATGAATATAAACAACCCGGTATTTTGTTTGAAAAGTTTAACTATCTCGTTGTCATCATCATTAACAACGTCGGTTGGTGTCTCAACAGTATTCAGATTGTCTGATGTGTGGTTGTCTAAGACTGAAGTGTCTTTTGCTATTGTAGCTGTTTGTCCAACTGCCTCTGTAGATGATACATTGGTCAACGATGGCGTATTTGTCTTTGTTTGTATAGAGCTCGTTGATTCCGTTAAAAGGAGACTTGCTGTCGAACTTGTTAATGATCCAGATGTCGAACGTGTAGACGGTGTTTGACTTGATATCAATGTCGAAAGAGTAGTTGGAATTGATGGCAAGTTAGCAAACCTAGTACTTTCATCTGGCGTGGTTTCGAATTGCGAAGATAAAGTCGAAGGCCTTCCATCAACCGTTGAAGACGATTCACGAGTTGTAGGTGAACTTAAACCAGCAGTTACTAAAGTACTTGTTGAGGTCGATGAGGATGAAATTGATTCGCCTGTAGTTCTAATCGAGTTGTCAGTAGTGGCTTCATTCGATCGCACGGTTGTAGAAGTTGGAACTGTCTCAGATTGAGACGCCGCGTCAGACGAAGACACTGAAATGGTCGAGCTGGATAAAGAAGAAGCCGTTGTAGATGCAGTAGTTCTCACCGTACTTATAATGGACGACGTCAAACTATTGTCTTGTGTTTGTGTTTGGTTAACTACATGTGTTAAGGTAGAACTTGAAACATGAGTAGAGCTGGCTGCGGTGGTGAAAGTAGTTTCCGGAAGTGTTTCAGTTCGTGGTGTGTTGTCAGGAGTTGAGCTACTAACGTTTTGATCTGAAGATGATGTCCCTGAAGCAGTTGGCGTTGTCAGCAACATTGATGATGTTGAATTAGACACGTTGTGCGGAGAAAAACCTGTTGTTGTCCTTTCTGAAGTAACAGTTGATGTGTCTAAAGGCACTATTGAAGCGGACGACGATGCTACGGTTGAGCTCACTGCTGTAGTTTGGCCTGGTTGGTCACTTGTTGCAATGGCGTTCGTAACTGGGGAAGTTATGGAAGTATTGCTGCTGATTGGCGGTGATGTAGAGATGGATTGGGATAGATTTGTCGATCTTGTTGAAGAATTAGTAGTATTTGACGCATGTGTTATGGCTGGTCTGTACGTAGAAGGCGATGCAACAGCAGTTGTTGTGGCAGATTGAGGTGATGGCTCTGTTGTATTGGTGATAGGCAGAGAAGAAGAACTGTTTGTAGGTGAGACTGTAGTTGGAACTTGGCCATCTGATGTGTTGCCAAAAACCTGTGAAATAGATCAACCATACAGCAAAAGGGACAAGCAATGATAATCTTAATCTCGCCGCCAGCGTTTACAAAAAAGGTTTCGTTTATTATAGATTCAGCCCTATTGAAAGGGCCAACCAGTTTTGACTCATGAGACACTTTCCCTGATTACACCAAGTATACCTCCCAATGTAAGAAGATGACAAAGAATAGATTATTATACACTTCATGAAACATTGGCTAATTCGTAAATGCCTTTTACAGGGACCCGAACGCCCGACGTTTGTATTTACAGCTTAACATTACATCAAAGGTACATCGATTGATAAGTACAGTTCAATGGAAAGAACATTATCTTCTTGTATACAATTCTTATTTGAAACACATTTTAGAAGATTTGTCTTTGATAATGATAGTGATAATAATAATATTATAAATGATAATAAAAATCTGATGTTAGGAAGCAGTCATTGTGACAAAATATTATGAAGCCTGTCAAAATACACTGTTGACCGTCAGCTAAGAGTAAAATACACTTGAAAGCGTTGGTAAGCAAATTTCCCAATTGCGACCATGCTTTTCGATGCTTGGCGATTTTAATGTCATGTTGCTATCGGCCTAATATTCCAAAGAAGGAAATAGTTAAAGCTGTGGTGTTCAATTATATCTATGTCTACCCACTTCTGTAGCTTCCCATTTTTTCATTCAAATATGTCTTAACTAACATATTTTGCAATTCTTTTTAATAGCTTGTTAATGATTAAATGCAAATCATAAGCAATGTTCTCTTCTCACATATAGAAACAATTGAAAATCATTGGTGACGAGTAGAAATGACGCGGAAATAAAGCACAGATACATAAAGTAAATTCTTACACGTCCTGCCACAAGTTCCGAGAAATGTTGACTTTGAATCGTCTGCTCATAACCTAGACAAATAGAAGAAAAAGCATCTTGTTTGCAAACCAAACAGTCAATTGTGCACTGTCTCTCACGAGATCTAGAATCTACCACTTCCATGGATATGCGTGAACCAATACGGATAGGGTGTCGTGATTTCTATAAAAAAACTTTTAAAAAAGCTATAAGAAATCGCCTGTTTTTAAGTTCAATGCTCTCATGTCTACAAATGATGATGGCTGTCAAACATTCTTAAGTGTTCTTAATCAATAACTAAAATCTTAATTTTATTTTTCGAATAATTTCTACAATCTTTAGTAGCAAATATTGAGTCTCGTATTTAGTATAACTCTCGTATTTACTATAACCACATGATATAAAACTTTGTACAAACTATGTAAAATATGACTATGTACTATGTACTTGTTTAATAAACTAGGTTCTGTTCATGTTCTAATTTCAAGTTCAGTAGTCTAACCAATAGACCAATAGACAAAACATACTATATAAACTAGTCATGTTGTTTGCCGTTTTCTAGCAATTTACTTTTACATCGATTGTAAACAAGTGCTTACGACCTGTCGAGTTTTTAATTCTGCTTCCTGAATACATAACCATTACTCGCGCCGATTGAGGGTTCATTAAGACTTGCAAGATATATCCTGCAGATCGCAGTTCGAACTAACGACTATCGTGTCCTCTACCAAAGGGCCAATGTCTTTCACAATTGTAACTTACGGGAAGAGTATAATTGACCAAGTAAATAAAACGGTTATTTCCATTTAAATTTCTATTTAGATATAACGAAATACGACCAGGTCAAGCAAGTTAAAAAAGTGAGGGGCGAAAGTCCGCCCTCTACTTTTCAGCGAGAGGCAAAAGTCCGTCCCATATAAAAAAGAGGGCAAATAGACAGGTTGGCCAATGTCCGGGGGCAAATGCCCGGGGAGGGGCAAAAATATATATACCATTTTCTGAATATGACAAGCCCACATAAACTCTAATAATGTGTGGTTGAGTTCTATTGGTGTTTAGACGGACGAAGGAGTTTCCAAACCAAGCGCGTGCGAGAGGGTCTTCCAAAGTTGCACTGATAGCTCTTCGGACATCTTCATTAAATGTAGACTGCATGTTAGTAGCCTGAAAATGAATGGTTTGGTATTTATTTACTTCTTCATTAGGGTTTACAGAAGTCGACACTAACTTATATACCAAGGTGGTCTACAGGACCAGTAACTTCTACAATCTATTGGTCCTACACAACTTCAAAGTACAATATTGCAATGTGGCACGTTATTGGAAGCGTCTCGGAGAGACGATTCCAATGATGTGTTACTTTGCAATATTGCTTGGCCCAATTTTGAAATAAGAGGAATTGTTGTTATAGACTTACGCAAATCTTAAGCGTAAACTGTTTAGTAAAACAGTACCCTGGACCTTAGGATGTCATGTTGTCAATTCTAAAATATTATAAGAATAGGATTACGAATTTCTTCATTGGAGATAAATCAAATAAGTAACAACATCCTTCCTTCTAATATCTGTTGACAAATTTCTATGGAAAGGTTTGATTTCATATGAACTTTCCTCAATTTTTCGTGGTCACATGGACCACCCAGGCTATGAGGTTACTGATCCTACAGGCAAAACAGTTGGTCAAGGACCTAAGGACTTGAGTGAATACCTAGCCCCGGGTTATATATATCGTGCACAATATTCTAGTCAGGTTGCGATTCCCAGTTTATTTTGTTTGTTTATTTGTGCAATATATATGTCATACAAACATTAGTTTAGATACAATACAAAAGTGTAACAGTTTAAACATCAATATCACATACTTGGATGGCATATTAGGAAGTCTAACTCACATTTGGCATATCACAGATAAAGCTTAGCACTTTCAATATATAAGGAAAGACATATATATAAAACACAGGATGACCCATGAAAGTTTCTCAACTTATTTCCAATGGGGTCCTATATATAAATTCCAATTTTCAAACTGATGTTCTTGTGTATTTGACTAAGATGATAATTTGTGTGATTATTCAAAAGTATGTCTTGGTAATATAAAAATAAAGTAAACATTTGAGCAAATCAGTAATTCAGTGAAACAGAGTATGAAGATTAACTACAATCAGATGTGCATATTGCTGCAGTATTGGCTTAACAATTATAACAGAAAAATATATGTGCAATTCAAACAAATGAGTACATAGTTAAGAATAAAGACTTTTATAATATTATGGTATTTGAAATAATAAATCAATGAAAGACAAAATTAGCTTCTTCAATGTTTTTCATGTTTTTTGTAAGAGTTGTCTTGACTTCTTTATAAAGGTTTGCTTAATTGTCTCATTTTTTGTATTTCTCCAGGTAAATTGTTCCAGTCCTGGATTGCTTGATAATAAAAAGTACCCCAAGTGATACTATTCACTTGAGGTATACAAAAATTACCATTACTGTATCTACTGTTGTATGAATGTAGATCAGAGACTATTCACTTGAGGTATACAAAAATTACCATTACTGTATCTACTGTTGTATGAATGTAGATCAGAGACTATTCACTTGAGGTATACAACAATTACCATTACTGTATCTACTGTTGTATGAATGTAGATCAGAGACTATTCACTTGAGGTATACAAAAATTACCATTACTGTATCTACTGTTGTATGAATGTAGATCAGAGACTATTCACTTGAGGTATACAAAAATTACCATTACTGTATCTACTGTTGTATGAATGTAGATCAGATACTATTCACTTGAGGTATACAAAAATTACCATTACTGTATCTACTGTTGTATGAATGTAGATCAGATACTATTCACTTGAGGTATACAAAAATTACCATTACTGTATCTACTGTTGTATGAATGTAGATCAGAGACTATTCACTTGAGGTATACAAAAATTACCATTACTGTATCTACTGTTGTATGAATGTAGATCAGAGACTATTCACTTGAGGTATACAAAAATTACCATTACTGTATCTACTGTTGTATGAATGTAGATCAGAGACTATTCACTTGAGGTATACAAAAATTACCATTACTGTATCTACTGTTGTATGAATGTAGATCAGATACTATTCACTTGAGGTATACAAAAATGTCCATTACTGTATCTACTGTTGTATGAATGTAGATCAGATACTATTCACTTGAGATATACAAAAAATACCATTACTGTAATACTATCTACTGTTGTATGAATGTAGATCAGATACTATTCACTTGAGGTATACAAAAATTACCATTGCTGTATCTACTGTTGTATGAATGTAGATCAGAGACTATTCACTTGAGGTAACAAAAATTACCATTACTGTATCTACTGTTGTATGAATGTAGATCAGAGACTATTCACTTGAGGTATACAAAAATTACCATTACTGTATCTACTGTTGTATGAATGTGATCAGAGACTATTCACTTGAGGTATACAAAAATTACCATTACTGTATCTACTGTTGTATGAATGTAGATCAGAGACTATTCACTTGAGGTATACAAAAATTACCATTACTGTATCTACTGTTGTATGAATGTAGATCAGAGACTATTCACTTGAGGTATACAAAATTACCATTACTGTATCTACTGTTGTATGAATGTAGATCAGAGACTATTCACTTGAGGTATACAAAAATTACCATTACTGTATCTACTGTTGTATGAATGTAGATCAGATACTATTCACTTGAGGTATACAAAAACCATTACTGTATCTACTGTTGTATGAATGTAGATCAGATGAGGTATACTACCATTACTGTATCTACTGTTGTATGACTGTAGATCAGAGACTATTCACTTGAGGTATACAAAAATTACCATTACTGTATCTACTGTTGTATGAATGTAGATCAGATACTATTCACTTGAGGTATACACAAATTACCATTACTGTATCTACTGTTGTATGAATGCAGATCAGAGACTATTCACTTGAGGTATACAAAAATTACCATTACTGTATCTACTGTTGTATGAATATAGATCAGAGACTATTCACTTGAGGTATACAAAAATTACATTACTGTATCTACTGTTGTATGAATGTAGATCAGAGACTATTCACTTGAGGTATACCAAAATTACCATTACTGTATCTACTGTTGTATGAATGTAGATCAGAGACTAAACAAAAATGTTCAAGCATATAAGATTTTTTTTGTTATATATTATGATAGTTTATAGGAAGAACCCAACCTTGATTGTCCATTAAGACAGGTAGAACCGTCGGCATTTGATAAGTTAAGACGAAACCTGAATTTAATGAAAAGTAAACAAAAAGACGAAATTTAAATACCGCCATCGGAATTTGAATCTAGGAGCGACCAAGTTCAGAATTCCAGAAGACCTGTAAGGTTTGATAAACCTTAACCAAACAAAAACGACATTTTACCACTTTGTTTGTTTTGTTTTTCCGTTAATGTACAGGACTCAGTCTTGAGTGTTATAGTACATGTTCCCTGGATGACTACCAGTACTAGGCTAGGAAATGTGTCTTGCCCAAGGACACTCCACGGTGAAATATTTGGCCGCCTTCGGGGATCGAACCCGGGGTGACCGGACTCTAGTCCCGGACGCTAACCACTACACCACCGCGGATCACTGCAGTTAACTCTGGAAACATTGTGGGAAAAAAGGAAATTGCTCGTTAAGAACAATTTCCCCTTTTCCCACAATATTTCTACCCTGTCAGAAGAGTATTTTCCAATTTCATCACGTTTTGAAATGTCGTTTACAAATTTCTTTCAATTTGGAACAGTCGAAAATATGGCGTTTGGTAAAGGGTTAACACTTGCATATATCAAAATGTTAACTTAACTTGTCGTCTGTAATAGCTTAAAGAGGTTTCAGAACTTATTGTGATAAAAGGTGAAGTTGATAACAAAGAGCAATTTCGCCTATCTGTTGCATTGGTTACTGATAAGTTTTGCAATTAGCTTTTGTTTTCAACATTGGACTTTTATCTGTTGTGTTTTGGGTACTGTATACTCTCTGGGTTTGCATGTATGTTGTCGGTCTTAATAAGGTTGACTGAAAGGGTTAATTATACAGGGTGAATACTGAGGTTTCCCCAATTAAATGGACATTTGTGTGGGATGAAAAGTCATTGTGATGATACAAGGATTGTTTTTTATGTGTCAAATCGTCTATTGTCACTAATGATATTGTCTGTTCAAAAATATTTTTCATCGATTACGAATGGAGTACTAAGCGCATAATACCATACCTTTCATGTCTAACAAGGACTTCTATTTGATATGATAACAATAATGTTACCAGTTGGCGATCAACCGTTGTCTGTCAGTGTCATAACAAATTTTCAAAATGTCGAAACATGTTGACAAAAAATTGCATAGATTTGTCACAACTCCTCTTCTTCACAGTTAACACATTACCACCATCGCCACGTTTTTGCGTCTTGAAGCGGACGACTTTCAAAAAGCATTGTGACAAAAGCAGAAGATGCTTATCACGAGCAATTTCCCCTTTTGCCACAATGCTTTTCTAGTCTATTCACATATCAAAACAGCAGAACTGAAAGGTTTTCACATGTCCGCAAAGCTTTTCTTAAGTCGTCTGCTTCAAGTAAAAAAATCGTTTGCAGGTGATAAAGAGCTAACGTAAAGTTCTTGTGGCCAAACACTTTTGCCTTATTATTCATTTACTTGGTTGAATGTACATTATTCTTTCGTAATTAGATATGGCAATAAAGTACGTTTAACCCACTACCATTAGATAACGACATTAAACTACTTTGTTGCGGACGACTCTGAAAACTTTGTGGGAAAAGGAGAAATTGCTCCTAACGAGCAATTTCTCCTTTTCCCACAATGTTTTCTGTCCTATCAAGACTATCAGGATTATTTTCAAACTTCATCACATTTGGAAATGTGGTCTGCAAACTCTTTCAATTTGGGACAGTCAAAAATTTAATGTTTGTTAAAGGGTTAAAGTAACGTACAGTAACTTTAGGACGTTTGCAACAAAAACGCTTACCTGAAAGTTATCATATCCAGTTACATTCAAATCGAACCACACACTAAGCGGGCGTCGATCCCGATCTGAAATGTTTAATGGTTTCTGAATTAAATTTAGAAATTGAGGAAATTATCTGACGGTTTAACCCATTACCAAACAATAACGACATTTGACCAGTTTGTTGCAGATGACTCTGGAAAACATTGTGGAAAAGGAGAAATTACTCGTAATGAGCAATTTCTCCATATGTATCAGAAGATTACTTTCTAATACTATCGCATTTTGGAATGTCGTCTGCAAACTTTTTCAATTAAGGACAGTCGAAAATTTGGTTTTTGGTAAAGGGTTAAAAGAAATGAACCGTTCACCCGATACGTTTGGAGATAATACTGGGTTTCGGGTTCGTGATATAAAAGCGCGTATATGAATGCCGTATAAAGTGGAAGTATTCATGTCATTCAACGTATACGCATTTAAAACAAACAAACATATAAGCCAGAATATAAAAAGAAGAAACATGACTCATTTAATACCTAGTTGCAAACATGAATATTCTCAGCACGTCTCCTTTCTTATATTACAAACGAAACATATTGCAAGTTTATTAAGGCCATGATCAGCATACGTGTTTCAAGGATTCAATGCAAGACTATAGTAAGTGCTTCATAAACATGAAGCATTTACTATAGTATTGCACTGAAGCCTTGGTTTGTAATTAAACATAACATAATAAGATTAATTGCATGATAAACATAATATGTTATATAGCAATTTTACAAACATTTTTAACAAAGGCATCGATTTAAAGAAGAGCTTTTCATTTAAAGGTGTTATTCAATTTCTATTTTGCTGAGCATAATACATATACTTTGTCAGATTTACAATATTGAGTTAAAACACGTGGCTGAATTAACTTGGTGTAAATATTGTGTTCAGATATGGAACATTTACCAACTAATTGAATGCCAATTAAATTCTTAAATTGTTGGTATACCAAATATTTCATGATTAATTTCTTATGACACGACGAAGGAAGACATCCATTAATCAAATTAAACATGGGGTTTAACCACGAATATCCAGCTGAGAAGCGTCCTCATGAAAACGCTTACAATGTCCATGTAATTCCTCTGACTCTAACAAAGAAACACTTTTCTTCATTGTACCCTAATAATCCCCACAATGCATTGGTCTTCCTACTCACCGATACAGTCGTTGTAACATCCGGTTTTATTCGGGCAACGTATCTGACCTTCGGAACAGGCAATTGTAACTAAGGATAATCACATTTGATAGATAATACCATTTACAGTGAACCCTCGTTTATCCGGACCCCGATTATCCGGATGTCTCGCAATCCGAACAAAATTGTAAGGGAACAGAATTATTGGACCAGTTTATTGCAGACGACTTTTGAAAACATTGTGGGTAAAGGAGAAATTGCTCGTGACGAGCAATTTCTCCTTTTCCCACAATGTTTTCTGCCATATCAGAAGATTATCTTTGAATTTCATCACGTTTTGATGTCTTCTGCAAACTATTTCAATTTGGGACGGTCGACAATTTGGCGTTTACTAAAGGGTTATAACTATACACCGCTCATACAGACCGTTTATGTCTTAATGTGAATAAGAACATGCTCTGCTTCATTAGTCCGGATTATTCGGTAAACCGGACATTTTGTTGGGAACGGACGTGTTCGGATAAACGAGGGTTCACTGTAATATCCAACACATTTGTCATATGACCAACTACCAGTCTGTTATCCCATTAAAGGTGCTTGTTCATAGAAGAGAGCATTTGGAGTTAAAATGAAATGTCTTTGAAACCATACAGTTTTTGATTTGTTGTTTGCCATACAGTTAAAAAGTGTAGCCATACATGCGGTAGATCTCAAAAGCTATGTCACGCTTTTGGATTAAAATGCATTTTTACTTACTGTTTATACACTTTAAAGATTTAAAAATGATTTAATTTTGCTTCCAATGACTAGTGTTCAGTGCGTATCATATTATAACAGTACAGCTATTTCGCAATTTTGGAAAAAAATAATTGTTGACTTCAAATTTCCTCACGCCTATAAACAAGCATCTTTAGACATGACCTTATATTAGCAAGTTATGGTTACCTCAGTATCATACCACAAGGGATTCACATTGACACTCTTTTAACAAGTAATATAATAATAATAATAATAATGATAATGATGATGATGATGATGATGATGATGATGATGATGATGATGATGATGATGATGATGGTGGTGGTGGTGGTGATGATGATGATGATGATGATGATGATGATGATGATGATGATGATGATGATGATGATGATGATGATGATGATGATGATGATGATGCTGATGCTGATGCTGATGCTGATGCTGATGCTGATGATGCTGCTGATGCTGCTGCTGATGCTGCTGATGATGATGATGCTGATGATGATGATGATGATGATGATGATGATGATGATGATGATGATGATGATGATGATGATGATGATGATGATGATGATGATGATGATGATGATGATGATGATGATTATGATGATGATGATGATGATGATGATGATGATGATGATGATGATGATGATGATGATGATGATGATGATGCTGATGATGTTGATGATGATGATGATGATGATGATGATGATGATGATGATGATGATGATGATGGTAATGGTGATGGTGATGATGATGATGATGATGATGATGATGATGATGATGATGATGATGATGATGATGATGATGATGTTGATGTTGATGATGATGATGATGATGATGATGATGATGATGATGATGATGATGATGATGATGATGATGATGATGATGATGATGATGATACATAATTTTATCAATTTCAAAGGTTTCCAGCCCAAAATACATACAATACACAACACAATAGATTTCACGCCCGGTATCCAGTTCGATTTAAATTCGACTCGATTTTTGACTCATATAGAAATATTCGTTTTTTTCTAGTAGTTAATGAATGTAAATGCATAACTTTCTAATAGTCATTCATCAGACAATAGAAGACGTTCAAAGATGTACCTCTTTTATACCAATTGAATAAATGTTTGGATATTTTATCGTCGTATTTGCTACAGTGAAAGAAAGCATGGTATTTACAATCAATGGTAAGCATGTTCATATGAATAAAACAGTAGACACATATTCTTGATTCTTTGCGATATAGGACTATGATAGTGTAACAAACAGACGAATGACATCTCTCCGAGAGAATCACATCTGATCAGTGGAGTCTGCTTGGTTATAGTGTCTATATTATTATGCGCCCATGCATCCACATTTTGCAAACATGACATACAATAGGTTATCCCTTCGATGAAACCACTGCACCACTTTCAAAGTATACATCGTTGCAACGTTTAGGTTGGTCACAGTGGTATCTAATAAATCTGCTGGAGATCATATCATATCGGTGGTTTTACGTCCATTTTATATTAGCCGATGGCTTCTCATAGGACGGGACCTCGATTTAAAATCGCATTCGAAGGATTTGCGAGGCGGGAAATACTGGAAAGTATCTCTGAAATTTCAAGCTACGAGACCCGGAAGATGCTTCATTAAAGAACGTAAACATTCTCTGACTCCCTAATACCTTGATCAATCCAACATAGCCACTGCAGAATTCTTAAGAAAGCAGCGTGACACAATGATTAATTGATATCACTGAACACCGTATTGTTTAATTGTAATAATTTGTACCGTACATTTTTTTAATAAGCAATTCTCCTTTTTCGTATCATTTTTCGACGTCTGTTTTTTTCTATTTGCACTCCTCCGTATGGAGGACTACGATATACATCCAGAAATCAATATTTGCCGGTAAACGGACATTTGCCCCCGGATATTTGCCCCGGACATTTGCCCCCTTGCTGGTATAGTGCGGAATTCGCCCCCTCGTCGTAATGTAGAGGGCGGACATTTGTCCCCTTATTTATTTTTAACTTGCTTGACCTGATCGTATTCAGTTATGTTCAAATAATTTCGATCAAATTATTTCTCTAGTAATCAAATGTGATTGTCGTACCGACACAAATTGAAATACCTTTGGTAGTCTTTGATTTGGATTGTTTGCCTTGATTTACAAATCGTGTAAGTGTGAACTTGATCGGTAATTATTAAGATTAAATACGATTAAAGATGTAATTAACATGCTTATCTAATTGTTTAAAACTTTACTTAAGTAAGTTTCAAGGTTGGGTGAGTATAATTGAACAAGTTAAGCAAGTTAGAAAATAATATGAAGGGGCAGATAAGTGCCGTCTACATAACGGCGAGGGGGCAAATGTCTGCTCAATCCCCAAAAGGGGGCAAATGTCCGGGATTCATAGTTACCACCACATAAATCAGCCATTTCATCCGCCCCATCTGCGCAATCAGGATAACTGTTACATGCAACTACACAAGCCATACCGCCGTTCTCCAGCATGCAGTACACGTGCACCTGTCCATTCGGTAACCGGAAACAGCTACTGTTGCCACAGCGGAATGATTCGGATATGTTCGGACTGCACGCCCCGGTTGTATTAACATTGACAGCTGGGTGATAGAACTATGTTGTATTATTATGAGTTTAGATCTATTTGATAATCTTGTCAGCATATATCTTTTGAAAAGCTAAAGGTCCTGACAAGAAAGAGCGGTTGTTCGTTTATCATGATTTTAAAAATACGTTTCCATTCAATGTAGAACGCCATACCGGTGGTCTTAACCCTCATGGTGCTGGAACCAAATTCATGCTTATGCAAACAGGTTAGATCCAGGCAAGCCGCAGAGTAAATTGCACAAAGTTGTTATGACTTGCGGTAAGTGAAAAAACAAAACGACAACATCTTTGTAATAACATAATAGGGTACACGGGTCCTTTTTTAATACGTTTACACTGATTACTGAATACTTTAGAACTTGCCTTCAACTTGTTTATTGTTTAACAATGTGGGAATCACGTGGACAGTTATGAGAAAAGAAATTGTCACCGAACCGACAGTTTTCGTCTTGATGGCCTATTAACCGAGATAATTTATGGGGTGTTCTAGAAGGTAAATCGCGAAACACTCCATGAATTATCTCGATTATTAGGCCATCCAGAGGAAAACTGTTGAAACTCGCTGAAACTACTTCCGACTTGCCCTATGATAGGCGTAATTCGATGAAAAACCAGTAAGGAATAAGGAATATGTAACTGTTTGAAAACCCGAAGCGAGGCTTCCGCGGCAATTTTTCCTCCAATCTGACCACGTGATCTTCCCCATAGTTCATGTGATTATACTTTTGCATGCTACAATATAATGGTGTCTGCTGGATTCGATTACTCATTGGCAAACTTTTATAATGACCATATCTACTTTCCAAAGTTAAAATGTAAAAACGTTTTATGTCATTGAGTATTGATAATGTGTGGCATACAATTTTTCATACAGGTTAACAATTCGATACACTTCGATACACTTTTTAAGACAGTACCACTTTAGCATCTGAATCAGTAGCCGGTCTAATCTAATATACAAGTAATCGTATTTATATCTCTGGTCTAATGGACATTTCATAAAGGCAATGCAACATGATCCAGTTGTATCGCACTACTGAATAATTTATTCATGCGGGAAAAAGGCCCATAACAAAGAGAACATAGTATATTATGGGTCGGTGTATAGGCCAGCATACCATTACTGTAATTGTGAAAAATCTCCAATCCGTTCATTGAATATGTACGACTCGTTTGATTTTCGTCGATCAAGTCAGGTATTGAATAATGTGTAGCATAGTCCTAGAAAGGCTAATGCCTGGCTGATCATGGTATATATGGTTGGTTTGACCTGCCCTTCTAGTATCATATTTAAATGTTACAATCACTTAACCCATTACCAAACAATAACGACGTTTGACCAGTTTGTTGTTGACAACTTTGAAAAGAATTGTGGGAAATAAAGAAATTGCTCTTAACGAGCAATTTCTCCTTTTCCAACGATGTTTTTTGTTTGCTTTTTCAGAAGATTATTTTTCAATTTCATCAAATTCGAGATGTCGTCTGCAAAATCTTTCTATTTGGGACAGTCGATAATTTGCCGTTTGGTAAACGCTTAGAAGAAAATAGCAACAGCAAAACAAAAAATAAGACCTACTGAGGGAATTGAATGACATGCACACTTACCATTAGCAGTAGGACTTGTTGGCGACACTGGTGTTGTACTGGATACGTATCCGGCTCTACTAGGTGTTGAAACATCACTGGAAGCGCTTGTTGTTGAAACAAAGGAACCTGATTGGTTTGTTGAGGCGACTGATACGTTCGATTCGGTGACTGACTCAGTAACACCACCACTCGATTGTGTAATGGTCGTGATGACACTGGTGGATTGCGTCGAGGGTTGATTGGCTGAAGTCGTTGTTGAAATTGTTGATGAATTTGTGACAGTAGATTGGGTTGTTGTATTTCTAGTACTACTACTATTGCTACTCACATTAGCTACAGGTGTTGTTGTTTGAGACACACTGGACACCGGTGTTGTTCCGACAGAACTATTAGATGATCTAGATGTGTTCCCTGCAGCAGGAATCGACACGATAGCGGCTGTAGATGCGTTAGATACAGACGTCGTAACAGATGACGTTGAAGACTCCATTGGAGACGACGCAGACACAGTAGATGCATTCGATACTGTTGTCGATAAAGAGGGAGCATCAGAAGTCGTTGACAGAGCTGAAACGGTTGAGTGTGTTGGCAGTGTAATTGTTGATGTGGTTGTGTTTACAGTGCCTGTCGTTGCTGTACTACTGGCTTGTGGCGTTATTTGTTGTTGGACTGATCCGGCATTGCCGACAGGTCCTTGATTCCCTCCGTGCACAGCCTCTCCAGTTTTAACTGTCATATTAGATAGCGGATATTCACCCTTAACTGGAGAAGAGAAATGTTCATTATTAGCTTCACCATTTAATGGTCGGGGTATTTTTGACCGGTTCAAACTTAAAGCAAAGTGAGACGATATACAGTCAGTAAAAATAGTCAAAGATAGTTAGACACGATATAGTTAGAACAATTTGAAACATAGTATAAAACCACATGCAAAACAGTACACTCTGACGATTTGTAACGCAGGACTACTGATAAGAATCAAACATTATATTCATTTAAATGGTATATCAATTGCCAAGCTACACCAAACGAACATTATTTTTTAGATTGATAACCAAGATTAGCAATTAGCAAAATCGAAATATATGCACCGCTTCGGTAAATGGTAAACTCGAGTTTGACAGAACATGGTGGCAACACAAGCGTTAGACTCTTTGTTATTCTTTATATTTTTGCGTAGAATTCTATCACAAACATACTCAAATTTAGGTTAACACTAGGCGAGCTCAAATAGCGCCCAAACGCAAAACGCATGTTTCAACGTATGCATAACTAGACTTTTTAAAAAGATTTCCAACCTAAGGTTGTTATCATAACATCTGCTTTGAAACCATCAGTTCTTCTAAACCTGAACATGTGGTGAATAGATCTTGTTGTGTAGGCATACTTATACCGGAATAGTGTTTGATTTGCATGCCATACTGAAATAACTTTGGTTATAGGACGAATAAGACATCATACATACCCTGTAGACAGTATGCGACTGGGCATCTGTCTGTTGGTTGCAGGTAGTATACATAAAACGTCGCACAGTTTCTGATGTACACTGTCTTCCGCAGTACGCAACAGTCCCAGCTCCCAAGTATGTCATACGAACCACAGACATACGCTTTAAGCGTCTGATTCACGTCGGGTAGGTCGTTCCCGTCTAGTTCAATGTGAAGAGGAAGTTGTGTTCCACAATGGTTATTCTGTTTAACAACAAATCGCATACAGGTATTACGTTACATTACATGATCTAGAATGTGATGTTATAAATTTCGTCCCTGATTAATTGATATCTATTTTATCACGTGCTTTTCAGGTTCCAAGAGGCGGTTTTCTTGGAACATTGAGTTGGAATTGATTTCTTAAGGGTCAAGGTAACCCTGATAACTAGGAGTTCCTTTTTATACGGTACTTATGTCTATGCTCCAGTTCCATGTTCTGTGTTATTCATGGAATAATACAAGATCAGTAGATAAACGGCGACATGAGAATTGAGGCGGACGATTTTGATGAAAGGTTATATAATCAACAGAGGACAGATTGATCTTCAACATTCCAAACCGGACATGGAATAATATTTGGAAATCCAGGACGACTTGAATCGATTGAGAGACATATTTGTAATCCCGATTCGAACACGTGCAGAATCAAAAACAATAAATAAAGCATATATTTGGAAATAAGGATAATGTGGCTTCTAAATTAATCGGTAGAAACACCTTTCTTCCATGGCATTCATGTTGACAGGTATAACATTATTACTGAATAAAAATGGGCTACCAACCAATCAACCAACCAAGAAAACATTTGCTAGAGGTAAATGACATACTTTAATACATCGTGTGGTTATTTCTGCAGGTCGACCATTGAGTTCGAATCTGTACCATCCAGGAGCTAGTCCACTGTCACACCTGTTCGTCACACTGGACTCATTGAAATATCTGGACGGCTCAGACTCTAGGGTCGCGGTCTCGCAAGCATCTAAATAGGGTTAGAGGTTCAAACATCTCTGATTTAAATATCAATATATAAATACATCAAGTGATACAATACTCATGTAATCAATGAGTGCATATGGTTAGCTTACATCATTTATTCAACTATTCGGATACATAAATAGTGCACCAAGGGTTCAGTGCAAGACATATATATGAAGCACTTACTATAGTCTTGCATTAAACCCTTGGTATCTTCTTTTATATTAGGATACACGAAGAGTGCATCCGAACACAAAACTATCAAAGCAAACAGATTTTAGATTCAAGTTTTAGCCGTGTAAATTACCATTTAAAAAAACAACTATAAGGCAAACCGCCCTGGCTTATGGTGCTAGCAATAAGACTTTAGAGCAAAGGAACCAAGGTCAGTGTCTTTACTTCAGTTTAGAGCAATACACTGGAGTTCTTGTATTGGTTTATGCGGAAAGATGAATTCGAAGTAACGAATGTATTAAAACTACATATAACATACCCTACCAAAATGTGTGTATTTACCTGTATGATCGGGCTGTCCATGGACAAGAGGCAACAAAATTATTACAGCAACCACTGAAAAAGCATTGGTAATTAATTATGATTTAATACAACATTACAAATTGTATTTCTGTTAGTAAATTACTGTGAATTGTATGTGTATGTTTGTATTTTTCCATTTTATCCACCTGAATATCATCCCTGGTAATGATATCATATTTTAACCAGTGTTTATATCATTGTGTGTACCCTGATGTGTTCATACACCCATTTGACTTCATGGACAGAACAGGGGCCCGTTTCACAAAGCAAGTACATAGAACATAGTTACATTTTACATAGTTTGAACAAAATAAAGTATCATGTGGATTCTAAAGAAGGATATACTAAATACGAAAATTAATATTTGATATCAAAGATTGAAGAAATTATTTAAAAAAAGCAAAATTGAGATTGTCGTGTATGATAATGAAGACTTAAAGATGTTTGACGAATGTCCAATGCAGCTTTTATTTATTGTCTTTTTTTTCTATTATTGTGCCAAATCATTAAACAATGACTCCTTCTTTTTTGTATAAAAAACACATCTTTATGGCGACACTTACGCTATGAATTCATTTTATGAGGTATAACAAATATCATTATATTTTTATAAGAACCATGGAACCTTTAACAAAACATAAATCATGTAGCTAAATGGCAATTCCAGAAAATAAACAAATTAACAAGTTGCGCCCATGTATAATCGGATACAATACTAGTACCAACGTGATGGTATCTGTTTTATCATCTTTTTTAAACGAAAACCCTATGTACAAAAGTATTTAATGTAAAACTACCTTGTCAATGTTTAATTATTTTTTATTCAAGCATCACTATAAATGCATTATCTTCTTTAGAAGCGAATGTATGTAACGTAGCAATGAACTTTTGGCAACACTCATTTTATTCAATGTATTACCATGTTTAATGTCAGTTATCAAAAGGTTGTCAAAATATTAATTATTTTGAAATTCAGTACCGCGTCTGTCAAAACAATGGCCATTGCTCAAACTTATAAATGAAGGGTATACCAGCTTTTATAAAACAGTGACATTATGTTTTGTCTAAATGTATAAACAACACCCTTTTAACTTACACTAAACGACACTAAATCTTCGACCGTTTATATTGAACAAAGGTACAAACGGCATTAATCATGTGATACACAGCTTACCGTTTTGGTACAGGATAAAGGCCTGTGATTCCTAAGGCTTTCCTGGATCCACCAGTGCAAGGCTAGGTATCTGAAGCGACTTGCCAAAGGCCACTCCTACGAAACCAGAGGTGTCGGTGGGGCTCGATCCCCGAGGTCCGAGTTCACCACCTCAAACACTGAGCCACGCAGGACCCTAGCGACCCTCGTACTTCTGCTGGTATTCAAATAAGGAGGGCAAAGAGGGAGAATGCTCATCAGAGGAAGACAAACGTGTCAAAAGGTACCTTGATCAGACATGGCAATCTAAAGAGATTTTGGCTAAGGGTTTAATTTTATGATTATGATTAAGTCTGGGATGGTCAACCAACACACCCTGTCTCGAAATGCAGTCATATTTGATAAAAAAAAAACAAGTCACGTTCAATATTGAAATAAATTCATGATATAGATATTCGACTTTGTCAAATTACAAACCCATCAGAATGTAGAAACACTAGGGCCTTTTCTAAGCTTGTTATAGTAAAACAAAACTGGGTACTTTTCTAAGCTTGTAAAAGTAAAACAAAACTATCTTAATTTGAGAAGTTTGTGTTCTTTTTTTGGGCAGATATTCTTACACATTGCCAACTAACGCCAAATTTTATGTCTTACAGCAGACGCCTTTCAAAGAACATTGTGACAAAAGTGTTTTGCCACAATTCTTGTTTTAATCCATTCACATATCACAATAGCAGAACTGAAAACTTTTTCACACGCTTAGTAGCTTTTCTAAAGTCGTCTGCTTCAAGTAAAAGACTTCGTCTACAGGTGGTAAAGAGTTAAATTCTCAACAAATTCGATCTGAAATACTTTCAATATATGAAAAGAAACGTTTCCTATTGTTTTGTCTGCCCATGAGTTGATATTAACATTAATCAGGAGCATATCACATAAAATGTATAAAATGTAAATGCAAGATTTTTACAAATGCTCCTCGTGTTTGTTGATACATGTACGTTTCCATCTGATATAAAAGCGTGTCTGTGTAAATCGTACGGTAATGGAGAATTTAAATGGTGAACAATTGTCTCAACTGTTTTCGACAACCTTCATACGAGAACTTGAGTATGTTATACCGTTCGATCGAGTATTCATTGTAAGGCTACAGTACGTCTTTGACAAACATAATGGACTAACTATTGTATTGCGCTCATTCCTTAATCATCATTATAAAGAAGAAGATTATATTGAAGAACCATCTTTTAGTACTTAAAGATTCGATCCTAGAAATGATATGTGTTTTGATATGAGCTTAGCAGTTATTATAACTAGTTTTAATCATAGGAAAACGGAAACCCGGAAACCAAACAAGCCAACAAACATAAAACATCTTAATTTCGAAACTGAAACTGCTCACTTTCTACTTTTGTCATGATGATTTGGAAACTACAACATGGTAATCATTGGAGAACGACCAACGATTCAAGTAAGAGAACCTTTCCCATTTATCAACATGACATAAACCAGCTGTGGTATTAGATACCTCGTATTTCATTAGGGTCCTTGAACTAAACGGCAAATTAGCGATCAACTGATAATACAACTCTATTAACCCTTTCCCAAACAATAACGACATTTGACCACTTTGTTTCAGAAGACTTTAGAAAACATTGTGGGAAAATGATAAATTGCTCGTAACGAGCATTTTTTCCTTTTCCCACAATGTTTTCTGTCCTATACAGAAGATTATTTTCCAATTTCATCAGATTTTGAAATGTCGTCTGCATACTCTTTGAATTTGGGACAGTCGAAAATTTGTTGTTTGGGAAAGGGTTAAGGGATGCTCTTCGACTATGTATGCTTATTAGCGCTTTCCCAATCATGTTTAGTTACAAGTAAGCTATGTTTGTTTATGTTTCTATCTCAGAGCTTATGGCAATGCGTATGATACAAATTCCTTGCCAAACAGGCTTTTCAACTAAAAAGCGAACTAGTTATCTCCGACTTATACTGTCTTGATAATCGGCTTGCTTCATTTTAAGCCATTATTGTTCAGACTATCTCCTTGTCCGGACTTAACTCCATTGGTTATTGTATTAGTACATACATCAAAATGGAATGGTTTGTATTTAAATCGAATGTATACACGGATTTGGGCGTTATGCATGAGCACCATAGGATTTAACGGACAATAGTTTAAATGCTACGAACTGATGACTGAAAAGGGCCCATTCCCGACCTCTATCAGAATGTATTGTCATCGGACGTGCGTAATTCTAGCAAAGTGTTCTATACACTTTAAACAAACGGTGATTAACTTTGGAATGTTATGTATGCATAAATAGGACGGCCATTTGTCAAACTTAAACAATTGACTACGGACTTCAACGATTACAAGTGTTGGTTAGGCTACATCAGCTCGATTTTGGCATAAACGTACTAAAAACGGCCTCTTAGATATGTATTGATAAACTGCCTTTGAACCGTGTGGAATTGAACACCAATATCCATCTAGGTCCAAACACTCAGTGGGTCATTTTATTATTTGTATTGTTATTTTTAAACATTCAAGGCATTATAAATTTTCTGGTCTTTTTAATTTTTGTTAAAATCTTGAACGAGAGGATAGGTCTATCTGAGCTGCTGTATAATTCCAAGGGGAACACGTTTTTCATTGGACGTTTAAATCATTTTTTCGTTGTGGATTTTCTGATCTACAATCAGAGCCCGCATCAGAAGGCAATACAGTTATGGAAAAAGTACATTTACTTCGTGGCAATATAATTGTACAAAACGATAGAAAACTCATGACATGCAATTTTATCTTTTGTTACAATAGCTAGTGACACCTTATGCATTTTGCAGTATGTGCGTTTGCATGAAGAAAGGATCGAAATAGAGTTTTGCATATCACGACGACCCCATACATATGTACCAGCTGTAAATGAGTGTCAATCTGAATACATAACATTTATTGGAACATTGTGACTCTATTTGTACAACATAATCAGTGTCATTATCTATGAAAACGCACTAGTTTGATATATGAAGGAGGACAGTGGTCCAGGGGTAGAACGTCGACCTCTGGACACGAGAGTCATGGGTTCAAATCCCGCCATAAGTGTGTTCCGGCTTGCTACTTTTCATTTAACCACACTCGGTGCGAGTACTGGTTTTGATCCAGGAAGAAGAATCGAGAGTGTTTGATCTAAGCTATAAGAACTTGTTTCACAATCGGTGTTAACATGTATAAGTTTAAACTGATATCTGAAATGTAAAGGGCACCTCGTAATCGGTTTATAAAAGTACCCGTAATGCCTTGTGCTTGTTCAAAAATTGTTCAAGCAGAAAGAAAAGACAGAAGACAATATAGATAATAGAGTAAATAATGTAATTATTCATGTTCAAATATAATCGAGACAAGAACTTTATGGGACTTTGCATTAACTTTCTGTCTTAAAGATGAGTACATGTGTCTGTTCATTTTTGGTATAATTATTTTCTGTTTGAATATGACATTGGATTAAATTTCACTATTCTATCATTTCGACATATCTTTATTGCGAATGTATTTACGTTATCTTTGACAAGTGATAAAAAGTTGTAAATGTTTTAAACATCTAGTGTAATACACAAATTGAACGGATTTGAACGAGTCAACCATTGCTGCGTGAATGATATAACACCTACCAATGCACTGTTTTGAAGTTTACAGGTTTACTTTATTTACAAGTTTTTATTTTTTCAAAACGTTGTACTTGGTCAAGCCAAACCCAAACACGTTACTTTACGGCAAAGTCTACGTTAAATATTCGCGGCAGAATTTGATAACGCGTGTCCCTAAAGCATTATTAATGCGATTCAGTAAACGTGACCCTAAATTATATAACATAACACATACATGTACATGTATTGTTTTATTGGTAGTGAAAAAAATGACTTTTTATAGAATGGGCGGACGTACATATACATTCAGGACCAATTGGAACATCTAATGGTTAACAATATTGTAAGACCAGGCCTTCCCTAGCCCGAATGATCCAGACGTTGTAACACACAGTTACGGCTTGGATCATCTGGGTTCGGTCTTCCCATCCTATTCAGCGGTCTTCATCATCAGTGCTAACTCGCACCTGTTTAACACAATGCAGGTCTTCCGTATTGCGTCCATGTTAACGAGAGAGGCCCTATCTCGGAGCAAGGGTAAACCACTAACAATGTTATCTTCTGTGGCTCATGTTCCAGTGTCACGTGATAGACACGCCCGTACTGGTCAGATACTGTTAGAGCCGGGTCCATCAGAAAACTGCACACTTGGATATGTCTATACCATTACCCAACAATAACGACATGTAACCACTTTGTTGCAAAACGACTCTGGAAAACATTTTGGGAAAAGGAGAAATTGCTCGTAACGAGCCATTTCTCCTTTTCCCATGTTTTCTGTCCTATCAAAAGGTTATTTTTTTTAATTTCATCACATTTTGAAATGTCGTCTGCAAACTTTTTCAATTTTGGACAGTCGAAAATTTCGCGTTTGATTAAGGGTTAATAAACATTTCAACAATCTTTTTAGAACAATTTGATACCTCACTGTGATACGCCATAAGGGCAAAAATACCTTAATTTTCCATAGTCTTGTAGTTTTCTTGTTCGCTTGTTCATTGCTTAGGATCTTATGGAAGATTGTCATTTAGATTGTTAAATAGGTTCCTCGTTAAATAAAGTCAATATTATCAAGATTGTTATTGTTTTTATTATGATTATTATTATTATTGTTTTTATATCGGTGTTCCCCGGATCCAGACATGTAGAGCGCATACAAACACGGAAGTGACAGTTATAGTAATTTGGTCACTCCCTTTTATGGAGGGAAACTATTACCACCAGCGTTAACCATGGGTCATTGTTTGGTATTTCCTCGAATTAAAATTATCGAGGTATTTAAAAAGGCGACGCAACGAAGGAACTTTAACAACCTCCAAATAAGGATATATATTAATGACTCTTTAACTACGCGTTGATTCTTTTCATATTGCTAATTGGTTTGGTGTGTAACAATATGAGAAACAACGAAGCACATTGTTTCCTGCTGTACAAGGGTTTCAGGTTGGCTTTGATTGAGGTTCAACGCCACTTTCATCTGAACGACCTTTAATTATGTTTCTCCAGTATTTGTCCCTATATAGTCTATCTTTGCTCCTAATATTTAGCTACACGATATTTTCCCAAAAGAACCGACCGCTTTCCAGCAAAATATAAAACATGTTTAATAGTCAGTATTTTTTGTTAGATGGGTTTGGTGCAGACATACGATGATTTCAAAAAGGTAGAAATTGAATGCAACAAACCGTTGTGTTCCAATGAGGGTTTAATGGGTTCTGAAGCTCTGTAGAGGTTGAAAACTAATTGGATGGATATATGTCTTACAGCGTACATGTAGATTAATTTGGCTGAACGAAAACAAATCTTTGGGAGATTTGGTACCGCTAATAGTTAAATCGCACCCCATTGAGAATTTTACGTTATATTATAAAGTAAATATATTACTTATTTAGTTGGGCTAGGGAACATTAAATGTCGCCGGTTCAATTAATTGCGTTAGATGTTTATGCCACTAAGATAATGTATTGTAATGTTAGTTTTGTAGGGAAATGAAAGTGGTATTTTGGTGGGAGTTTGATATTCAAGTCATACATGATTCTTGATGAAGTTTGAGAATGAACATAACATGTAAATATTAGTGGGTTTGGGATGTTAGTAACATGGTTTCTAGGCAGGATTTGAGGTTAAAACAACGCAAATAGTATAAGCGTGTTTGGACACATTTAACATCTAAATGACAGAGGTGTTGGGTGATGCCAATGCAATGTCAATCTCAATTAGATATGAAAATAACTTGCCAATCTTAGGGGGATAGGGGGTTTCATATGCACTCAGGGGGATATCGATGAAAATCATGTGAGATTCGAGGGGGCTTTGGTTGAAATTAATTGTAAACCACAGAGGGAGCGATTAAAAAAAAGGTGGCTTTCAGTGGGTATGTATGATATAACATTTAAAACTCAGGGGGTATGTATGAAAATAACATGTAAACCTCAGGGGGTATGTATGAAAATAACATGTAAAACTCAGGGGTGGGGGTGATTGGAATGATAGGTGAATTTCGGGGGCGGGGTGGGTATGTATGAAAAAAAAACATGTAAACCTCAGGGGGTATGTATGAAATTAATGTGTAAAGCTCAGGGGGAGTGATTGAAGTGATAGGTGAATTTCGGGGGCGGGGTGGCTATGTATGAAAAAAACATGTAAACCTCAGGGGTATGTATGAAATTAATGTGTAAAGCTCAGGGGGAGTGATTGAAGTGATAGGTGAATTTCGGGGGCGGGGTGGTTATGTATGAAAAAAACATGTAAACCTCAGGGGGTATGTATGAAATTAATGTGTAAAGCTCAGGGGGAGTGATTGAAGTGATAGGTGAATTTCGGGGGCGGGGTGGTTTTGTATGAAAAAAACATGTAAAACTCACGGGGTATGTATG